>CM032233.1:47222500-47377500 GCA_019009955.1 Riptortus pedestris | reverse complement strand
TTTGATTCATTGTCCAGAAATCAGAAAGCTACAAGCTAGGAAAAATGTGTTAGTTTCTTAAGATAATAACAATAATATATAACGTTTTCTCTATAAGTGAGATAAGAGTTTTTGTTTTTATTTAGTCCAATAATTTAGGAATATATGAGGATCATAATAATTAAACCCAGTATTCAGTATATTTAAAAAGCTAAGAATACTGAGTTCATAATGTTGCACTCAATAATATAACTGTAAGATACCAAACATTTAAATGAATGTTTGCCTATAAAGTCGTTTATCTCCAGACACTAGTTTAAATCAATTTTTTATTCAGGTAAATATAAAACAAACACCTAAAAGTTAATCCATTAGTAGTGCTAATGGATTTAAGGAGTAAAAAGTTAGATAAAACTAATATCATATGAATGTGTCAAACAAAAGCCAGAAAATTACCTTATCAAATACCAAAATTAAGTATTTAAATACACTTTATCTGACTTAAACTCACTTATTGTTTTAAAATATAAATACCTTTTTTCCATGCCTCAACAGTCATATTTAATATGGATCATAAGTTGTCACAAAAAATCATAATTACACACAACTACATTTAAAAAATATATATATCTTGATTTCATTAAGTTAATCACTCATATTTTATAATATTAACTGAGCAATTGAACCCTGACTTAGTAGCTGGAGAACATTTTACAAATAAAAAGATGCATTCAACAGTAAAGAGTAATGATATATTCCTGAACTTACTTCAAAACACTTTTAAAAGTTGTGGAAACAAGGAATTTCAGAGTAACCTCAAAATATATTTATCTCCACAACTCATATCTGAACTGTATTCATATAGTAACTTAACATTTACAATCCATTATTATTGCTAAATATAGTAGCAAAGCTAGGTTAAAATTTAATCATGTAAATAATAAATCTTGATATGGCTTTATTTGAATAAGATAAAACAAATGTTTTAATTACAATCTTTCTATAACTTTTAGTATGAAATTGTATAGCTTTTTAAGTATTAATAATAACTTAGCAAGATAGTTAAGACAAATCACCTTTATCACATAGTAGAACATTATATGATAAAGATATTAGAAAACCAAATATGATTTATTCAACACTATTCACATGCTTAATACTTTAATAAAACATTTCTTACCATCTAGCAATGTAATCTTAGCAAACTAAAGAGGAAAGAATAATACTATGTATTCACTTGACAAGTGATAACCCAAAGAACATAGACATTTAAAATATCAAACAAATGGTCCCATTTTGGACAACAGAACAAAACATAACTATTCACTTGGGGTTAAAACGTGATTGGGCAAATACAGCTTAAGGAGAAGGTGAAAACAGCTTTAATAAAGAGGTTGATGCCAAGAGTAAATATACTCACGTATTTAATTTTAATTCTGTAAAATTACATACATAATCAATAGGACTTGAACTACTTGTCTTTTTCTTGATTTTCTTCTTTTTCCTTTTCATTATATTCTTCATCCCACCGACATATTATCAAAAACTGAAAAGTTTGAACTTGGCCATGAGAGGGAGAAGAGACAGTTCCCTACATTAAATACAATACAAACTAATAACCGGCAATGAAGTTTGCTGTTATGCAAGCTACAAGGAACTTACGAAAGCAAAGTAAGACGTCACAAAGTATGCCCTTGTGTCAATAATTTCTGTCAAAATTGAATCACGTCTGCAAATCCAAAATTGAAGTGTGATTTTAAAAGGTCTATTTTAGTTTCGAATAAATTTCTACTGCGTAAGACTATGTTAAAACTGTTTGACTTGATCAGGTACAATAAAAAAAGACGGTGATGCGTGAGCTGCGCGTAAACTATGCAGATTTTCCATGAACTAGTATGACACACTAGTACTCTCAACACATATTTACCATTTAAAAAATAAAAATCCGATGAGCTGAAGTGGGAGTTTACTGACGGCTGAAAAGAAGAAAATACAAATAACTAGCTTAATTTTTGAATTACAAAGAAACGTTTAAAGCAACAATAGTTGAGATGAAGATTTGTTCAATGGAATTTTTCGATCCGACTCATAATAATGGAGATATTTTGAATTTACGAACCACCCCCCTCTAAACCTCCCCTATTCTTGGGAATATTTCAGCCATTTATGAATAAGATCATTCATCTTTCGAATGAATGATTAAATGTTTTGAGTATAGTATTGATCAAATAAGCGATTTCCCTTCAAGACAGCAAAATCGTAATTGATGACGTCAACACTCCACATATTTGTATACAGTGGGGGAAAAAAGTATTTGCACACCAGGTTTTTTAAAATAAATCATTAATTTAAGTAATAAAAAAATTGTATAATGTAATAAGTAAGAAGTATATTTAAAACGGAATTAATACATATATAATTCAAACGAAAAAGTTCTAGTATAGTACAATAAAACTTAAATCTTACAAACATTCCGTGGAAAAAGTATTTGAATGTATTTAAAAATGATGTTATTTGGTCACATGCATTAGTACTATATTATAACTTTGTCTCAGAAATATGCACAATTAATAATATAAGAATTTAGACAAAAAGAAATTAAATTTAGCCCCCCATCCCTACTGTAGTAAGACAAGGTTGCAACAAATGAAAAATAAAATAAATGTAGAGCCATTAAATTGAGGATTACTTAAAAATATATATAAAATAAACTATAACAGGAGTAACTTTATTTACAGTAATAAATACAAATTATTAATTGGGTTGAATACCCACTCCCTGGGATTAAGGCAAATTAGAATAAATAAAAAAATAAAAATAGCTATGTGGATAGCTTAATTTGAATAAATTGTTTGAATTATGTGAGCATTTAGTAACAAGAGATTCTGTACACAAAAGAACTTTTTATTGCGAACCAAAATAGTTTTAACAATCCATTTCATAAAACAAGAAAGAAAAACAAATGGCTTATTTCTCCCACGACCTCCATACCATTCCTTCAGGTGGCTTGACAGAGACTTTTCCCTTCGAAACAGCATCCCAATTGGTGTTTAGTTCAGTGCCTCCTGATTCAAGGAAAGATTTATTCATGGCTTTCTTAACTTCATCTGTACCTTCATTATATATTTTTTGAAAAAGGGCATTCAAAACAGCCTCGCCTTCAAGTTTATCATCTTCGATTTCAGACACAACCTTGTCCCAATTGCGTTCTGTTTTTTTGGGCTGGAGCTTCACTTCTTTTTCTAATGATGGCCAATGTAAACCATGTTTCTTTGGAAGTTTCATTTCAATTTTAGTTGACAAAGCTTTAAAAGTACATCCACTTGAAACAATGTAATGGTAGAGGTGAATTGTTTTATTGTGCTCCACACCATCTTTGAAAACAATTTTCAAGTCTATTTCAGAATCACCAAATATTATAGATAACTTGTCAGAATCAATGTTTTTTGCGAACACACTCAAAACAACTTGGGTTTCCGTTTGGTACCAGTCCAATTTACAATTAATTGACGCCTGTGGCTTAGAATCACAACCCTCTTCCTTGTTGGATGAAAGTGAAGTACTTTTTTCAGCAGAAGCAGACATTATTATTATGAATCGAAGAATAACTCACATTCAAGCTCTTAAAACACAGTCCACATAGAATTCAATAAATGGAGTCGAACAATAACAAAGCCTTTGGCGGCTAGGTTACGTAAGGTTATATTACTCAAAGTTCTGGAACATTCTGAACTGGTTGCTATGGTCTCGTCCAATGGTTAGAGAATAATAATGAAACATAATGCAGTGAAAATGACTAATTAAGATGATTAATTTGTAATAAAATAAATAACATTTCCTATTAAAAATGGACGTAAATCTATTAAATGATACAAAGTTTGTTTTATTATTTATTTGTTGTTCGAATGAAATTTTATGTAATTCATTTTAAGTGCAAATCTGATTAAATCCAGCATTGGCCTTTTATTCTTCAATCACGCGATGTAATATTTTTAGACTCAGGACTTGAAAAAAACAAAAATCATTTAGCGCAACTAATCCTTGATTGGTTATGTGCTATTCTCCATACGATAGCCGTACAGTTACGGCAAAGGGCCGAACTAGCTTTTGGCGGGAAATTCCGTCGTACGTTATCGGCCCAAATTTCATAAAAATCCCAATATCTCGGTTAATATTCAAGCTAGAGAATAAATGTATGGAACAATATTTATAGTAAATTTAATTTACAATAAGATTGGTTCTATACACTTTTGTGATCCGACGTATGGTAACGGAGATATTTCGAATTTTCGAAAATCCCCCCTCTAAATCCCCCCTTCCACTTGTCCGATTTCAGCCATTAACGAACTTGATCTGTCTTTTTGCATAAAACGTTTAAATATCGAGTTTGGTAACGGTCAAACAAAAATTGCGACCGCTAGAGCGTTAACAAGCATATATATATATATATAATTTTGAACGTACCTCATTTTCGTCATCTCCTGGGTAGGATCGATGGACATTTGAAGAAAATTTTCGAAAATCGCGTCATGAGTACGACCTCAATAACTGATTCCCCTTAAGGGAAAACTGCTAAAATGAAGTCCCAAGAAATCTGATATTTTACGATACGATTTTTGTTGGTTGCACAATGAAATCACTTTTTCGTGAGAGGCAGGACTCAGTTCACTTGTTTTTGGCATTTTTAAGCAGTTAAAAATATGTAGATCTTGCATGACTGAAATATTTTAGAATACTGACAAAAATAATAGGATTATACCTACTCTAGGAAGAAAAAATCGACAAGTAGACCAACGGACCTCTGTGCTTATGTACAAACAAAGAAAGTGTGCAATTACTTTTTTCATGGTCTTTATGTTATTTTAAAATATTTTTTATATTATCATCAAGGCTCTCAATTGAATATTTACTGTTATTTAACAAGTTTTAGTTGTACTTATTGGGTAAACTCAAATGAATTGTTTTCAATTTTCAAATTATTATTTAAAGAAAAAGAACGGGGTTTAAAAAGAAATTGCAAATATTTCGGTTAATAATCAAGATTTGTGAATACATATATGCAACAAAATTGATAGAATATTAAATCTGCTGGGTAAGATCGATGGCCATTTGAAAATCGCGTCATGAGTACAACCTCAATACCTGATTTCTCTTAACGGAAATTTGATAAAATAGTCAACTTTTAAGAAAGGTTTTTTCAACAATTTTTAACAGAATATCCTACACAATAATTACTAACGTTAAAATGGTTAGACTCAAAGTTAAATATCTCTATTTAAGCCAACGAATATATTTATTTAAAACGTTTTGAATGATATTTATACATATCTACTGATGAGAGTGATAAGTGATTTTTATGACGAGACTAATCCAACCACCTTTTCCACCTTTAATACTGCCGGAATGTAGAATTTCATATATCATTATTTTATAAGAGAACATTTTGTAATAATCTTTGCATGTTGCCATCATATTTAATATGATTGTAACATTTTATTTTTAAATAAATTTGACAGGAAGTATCAAGTTCATTCATTTACCTTAAGCTACCTCAAGCATCACCTTAAGATAGGTGTATGGATCCTGTTGAGAACCCCTATTAACATTTTTATAATACGTATGTGTAAAATACACATAACACATGCGTGCGTACATTGGTATAGATATATACAGTGTGTCCCAAGTTCACGTGCCACCCTTTTGTAATCTGCAATTGTTTTAATGCAAGACTGAGACTTGGTGTGCCATAATTGTGGCTCCTGAAGAATCTTTTCAGTCCATATTTAACCTCATAATCTTCTCCAGCGATATCTTTGGAATTTCTAATGGAATGCCATACTTTTTATGACGGATTCTTGTAGAACATCAAATTCTAAAACGAGTTTATAGACGTGAATTTTTCAATTTGACGCACTCTTTAGAAATAAGTTTTAACACAAATCATTATTTATCTCAGAAACGGTACATTTTATTGAAAAATGCTGCGACATAAAAGTTGTAACCAACAATATCATCTTTGAAACAAGGCTTCGGAAAAAGAAATGGATTCTGTTGAAAAAAAAAAAAAAAAAAAAAAAATATTTAAATCGAAATACTTATGAGAGGAGACCAATTATGCATCGCAATAAGGACGCTTTAGTACCAAATAACAACAAAAGACATGTAGGGGAAAGGCGTTAAAGATACGAGGCTTCATAATCCTTCCTTTAATCTTAGGATTTGCTTATCAACACTTCAGCTGTATGACCTCAGTTGAGACTGTGGTTTCTTGGCGTATAGTTATTTCAGTTTCAATTTTCATAGTTTTGGTGGGTTACAGCGAGTATGTCGATATGTTTATTGTGTTGGGGTATAGCAGAATGAATAACGGTGCAGCTGCACGTGTGTATGCACAGCGATTTCTAGACCGCTGACATTATAGCTGATGGGAATTCCCAAAGTTAGTGTGGCGAGCTAGGTCTATGGGCACTACGGGGGCACTATAATAGTCACTGCTGGTATATTATACGTACCTCGGGTTCAAATCCCATCTTTATTCCTTAGTATTTAGCTATTATTAACCTTCAGTTTTTATTTTATCTTATTTTCTTATCACAACACCTAAACCCTCAGAAAAAGTGTTAATAGGTTAGTTACTAGTAATTCTGAAAAATATTAATAGAATATCTCCCGATAACTTGTAAAATTGTTGTGGTTTCAGAGTGATACAAAAGCACAAATTGAAATATTCTATTTTAAAATCAACCCTGCTTCTATTTAAAAGTTTTGTAATTAGAAATCTTTGAAGCATCAAACTCATCAACTTAGGTTATGTTCAAAGTAATGATTTAGTATTCTATACCTGTTAGTTCAACTCCTCTCGGGTGGAGTAGATTAATCCAAACGTGTATCTAATTCCTTATCGGTAATAGATATCCTGAAGTTTGCAGCTCATATCCGACTGACTTAAGTTCAATGCGCATTTTGGATACGTCTGCTCATTTTAATACAGTTTCAAAAACTCGAATGAGACCGCTTGAAGAACTCCTTAGAAGATCGCAGATAGCTTGGAATTAAATAAAGTGAACTATCAAATTGTGGAATGCTATTAGGACTCGATAATTGGACAGTTATGTTTTTACTTCCTTGTATGAAGTAATGGAAATATTGTAATCGCTAAAAATTTCGGATTTAAAATTGAAATGGAATTATCTGTTTTGAACCCTTCCTGAATCCATCTTGACGAGGTTAGGCGTGACGTCTCTACCTACGTCGCACCGCACATAACTCAAAAAAGACTAACCATAGAATGTTGAAATTTCATATTTAGGACCTTCTCTTATGATTAAAATAGAGTAAGGGGAAGAGGAGAGGGGTGAAAATAAAAAATGTCTCAGTATCTATAAGAGATACAGAAGATTTCATATGAGTTTTTATGTTTATCAAAAAAGATTATAAATTATGCTCTTTGTTCTGTTGCATTGGAACGGTGATATCTCTTTCAAAAAAAAAAAAAACAAACATTTTAAATGAACTACATCAAAACATTTTGAATTATTAGTTTAATAAGAGTACAAGGATGCCTTATGGTGCCCACTTCAGATTTTAAAATTGTATGCAATCATCAAATGGACAACTGATTCTAAACAATACATTTTGTGAAACGGATGGAAATTTAAAAATATTATTGAGTATGAAGGACGTATAGAGAGTTCCTACATTTCACTTCCTCTTTCCTCCTGTGGTTGAGAAGAGGGGGATGAACTGGGAGGAGGGAGGGGTGATTACTTCCTTCGCTCCGGTAATAATGAGTTCCCGAGTAGAGCAATTGACGCGGGAACCTGACTCCCCTTCGCCGACCGCTATTATCCTTCTAACCCCTCCCCCGGCTTGCCAACACTTGCCTCCCCAACTACAAAGATTAAAGTGAGGCCAGGGTGGAATCTTCATCTTTTTTCATTTTCATATTTTTTCAGAAAGACCAAAAGCATTCCAACATAGAGGAGTGATTGAAGTCGTAAAACAGAGAAACCAAACTTTTGTTGTTTTTTTTAATCCCACCTCTCTAATTGGAGAATCCGTTAACTGGCTTTGGAGAATTATGTTGCAAATACACTAAAGAGTTTATGAATCGCTGTCGAATTTATCATTAACACTATGTCAGCAGACCATGAGTGGTGGCACAAAGTTGTGGTTTATCTACTCATACCTACTTGCTAATACCTAGAATAAGTCAATTTAGGCAGGGTACCGCGCGATGTCTCTCCAACAATTCTGAATTGGAGTTCTCTACTCACTCAAATTGTTGGATACTTACATGTAGAAGGCTATTCGAAATCGCTGCACATCGTTGTGACGTGCTTCCCTACTTCTTATAATTGCTCACTATGACGCTAAATAACGGAGATATTTATGATTTTACATTTCTCTTTTCTAAAGTTCCATTTATTTTGGTTCGATTTTAGCCATTAACAAACTTGACACTTAGTTTTGAATATAAAATATCTAGGTGAGTTAACTAAAAAATAAAAATTGCTACTCACTGATGACACCTCATTTCACCCTTAATTCCATGGTTTTTCCTTTATTAAAGGCTGGATGTCAACAACAGGTTGGATTTTTTCCTCTTCTTAATATCCATTTATTTAGTTTTACTGCAATATATAAATATTTCGAGCAAATAAAAGACACGGAGAATACATAAACTAGAACTTCGTGAAGTGGGGAAACATAAATTTGTTACCCACTAAATGTGCTGTTAACGTGATTTTATAATTACGTTTATTTGTAGTTTCTTGTATCCGTGTGTATGTGATTCTATGTGTGAAGGCCGTAACTAGGCCACCTCCACATAAATCTGTGAGTCGGAGTTTGGTGATGCGTGTTCACGAGAGAACCAATAAAAGAATTTTTTTGCCCATGAAGGCGGGGATGGAAATTCCGTTAAGTGGGTTTGGCATTAGATTGGGATATTTTGGCCGTTGGAGGGCTAAGTTCGGTACATAAAATACAGCGTTGGCAATTGTTCGGAGGAATCTGGATTACATCGCCTGAATACTATAGGAATTCATATGATATAGAATTGTTTTATGAACCCCACACTTATGGTCGAAGTGCGCAGGTGTAAATTAGAGAGAGTTTTGATTTCTGCCCAGTAGTTGGAGTACAAGTCTAAATAACCTGTTTAGTTGCTGTCTTTTTTGTGTAGGCGAAGCTTTTGTCCGGTATCAGTCCTAAATAACGGATTTGAGATTTTTGGGGAACTGGGGTGCCATTGTGTGCGACCTAAGGTAAATATCGAATGGCTCGATTTTTCTGAATTTACATTAATTTTCCATTAGTTTAGCCAAAGCTCCAAGAGTGACAGATGTTCATGAATGGAGTTGTTAGCAAGTAAACGAAAGTTAGAAATTAGAATTGCGGTATCATCAGCAAACATATAAAGGAAAGTGTCAGGATGGATTGGAATTTCAACTATATAATCTAGAAAAAGAACAGGACTAATGATTCCACCTTGCAGTATGTCGGTCAGCTGAGGAAAATGAAGAAAATAACGCTGTATCCGTATTTGAAATAAGGTTGTTCTTGAAATGATTAAGAACCGTGTAAATCAGGTTGAATAGGAGTGGGGGTTGACTTGGGGCTGAATGTAGAATAAAACATACAAATAACTCTCTGATATTCAAGTTAAAACTAATTGTATAAAAAACATTTTTAGGAAATTTCTAGTTTAAAAATATTGGTTATATAATATTTTTTGTCAATTTGGGGCTGCGTGAGCTATGCAGAATTCTCACGTGCTGGACACACTGTTGATGTAACACCATCTATTATCCAATTTTTGAGTAACAAGAAGCCAAGAGTATGAAACCAGGATTTGAAATTTAAGCTGCACTGTTTTGTGGCTTAAGGAGCGTTTAGTAAAAATCATATCAGTGGGAGAGGGGGTTTACAGACGACTGAAAACTAAAAATTGCAAATATAATTGTTAATATTCGAGTTAGAGGACACATATATAGACACAACGATTAGAGCATATTAAATTTTCAATGTGTTTACGTAACGTTTTTCGATCCGACTCATGATAACGGAAATCATTTTAATTTTCGATTTTACTCTTCTACTTCTTGACCAATGAAAACAGTGCGCCGCAGTTAAGCTTGAAATAAAACAATTCGTGATATATTGCTTACGCGAGATGGATAGGAGTGGGAGTTTACTGAGGGCTAATATTAACGAATGTATGATTTGACTTAGTTATCAACTCTAACGCCTGTAACACATAAAAAGTTCGTCACGCAGGGGATGCGTTAATTAAGCAGATTTCACACGAGCGTCGCGTATTTGCATTTATCTCAAATATTTCTAGTTCAATGAGAGCAATATTTTGTTTGTTTAGGCTTCAAATAATGTGCTTCCAAATATAACAGCTTATTGTTAATATGACATGAGTAGGAGAGGGGGTTTACTTAAAGCCGAATACTAAATAATGCAAATATCTCGGTTAATAATCAAGATAGTGAAAAAACGTACACAACAACATTTATAGAACCATTACATTTGCATAAAGATTGGTTTTATACAATTTTTTTGTTCCGACGCATAATAACGGAGATATTAAGAATCTTATAAATCTCTCCCCCCCCCATAGTGTAATATGATAGAATACATATATCTCATATCATCTACAGGCAGCCTTGAACGCAAGTTAGGAGAGGTCTAGAAAAGAAAAAGTGCGTTCTTGTTCCATAGAAATTACTGAATAGAACTAAGAAATATTTTTTGAATGTATTAAGTGAATGTACGGGTATATTGCCAACATACGCTAGTTCATACATTAATACCGTTTACAGGAGTGGGAGTTCACTTCCATTTCAGAGCACAACATATGTCTTTGGTGATATTTCCTCTATCGTGTCAATGAAAAAAAATAGTGTTCCAGAATATATTTTCAGTCTAAAAATATTATCTTAATTAATAAATAATTTACTTTTGCGATTTACTAAAAAAAAAAAAAAAAAAAAAAAAAAAAAATAAAAAAAAAAAAATGAATAATTTTGTTTATAAGATAGTGCCCAGTCCTAAACCGTAGTTTAAATTTATGACTTCAATATTTTCTCTTACGACTTCTGGTTGCCTAATAAAATATTCATTTCTGTCTACGTATTCTCTTCTCGACTGATGTCTCAAGAATTTACTCCTGTTCCATGAGAATGTCTCAAAATACGAAGAGGTATTTTTTTTATATGTATTCATAGAATTTCATACTTACTTTTTTTATATATATTCATAGAATTTCATACTACAGTACCATTAATAGGAAAGGTTATTCACTAAGACTCCAAGATATTTTTGCCAATTTCACCTTATCCCCTTTATAGGAAAATGTAAAGCACAAATTGTACATAAAATATATTTTTTCTGTAATCGTTGAATAATGGTAACATTACTAAACTGAAATGAGTGAAGAAAGTGAATCATTTTGCAATAGAGTGAAGAAAGTGAATTGCCTTCTTAATTAGTAATAAGTATAAATTAAAAAATAATTTGAAGTTGGAAATTAAATGCTTTTAAATGTTTCTTGTTTTAACAAAATAAATTGAAATGTGAATGAATTATTGGTGGAAATAATCAACATATTTTAAAATCTAAATATAATAATAATTACCTTCCTTATTTATAACCTGCACTTGTTTATAACTGCACTACTTCACAATCATCACTAGTTGTTTTATAACTATGCTTATAGCCTTTCACAACCATGCTTATAACCTACCAACAACATACCATAATCTTCACAACATCCTAATTTTGTTCATATTCTGGTTAGATCTGATCATGTATTACACGATTACAGAAAAAAAAATTAATATTACACTCGTGACGAAAGTAGAATTTACAACTCTCGTGAAATTACCACACTCGCTTCGCTCGTGTGGGTAAACGTTTCACTCGAGTTGTAAAATGATCTCCTTTCGGCACTTGTATAATAAATAACTATTCTAGTATTTTAAGTTATTTCATAGCATGGAATTGAAAATGATTACTTCCTTCTTCTAGCCACCATCATACATTTCCTGTATTATAACCCAATGACTGAACAGAAATTTATCATTATTTTTGAACTAAAGTTAGAATGATGCAATCGTTATATACTAGCGTGAAATGGTATTTATTTGAAAATATAAACAAGCTTCGTCCAATAGCTATTCCATGTTTAAAGCCAGATACTGACTGCACAGCAATTGATGAAAATAAATGGGTTATTTAGTGTTTAAGTCAATCGATGTATTCTGGAGGGAGAACATTATTATTTCAGTCTGCCATTGATGAGCAACATTTATATCACGGGTATAACAATGATTGACTGAACAGAAAGTGCGATTGTTTTTATATGATAAAAATGGTGCATCAGCTAAATATTAATCTATACAATTCACCCAATCCTTGTATTTCCACGGGAAACCGTTTTTATTTTAACCTTTCAACAATAAGTAACAACGCTAGTATATATGCATACATATTTTTTTTTTTGAACGGACCTCATTTTCCTAAACTAATAGTTATGATTTGTCGAATATTTGAACAGATTTGAAAATAACATCGTGGGTACAACATTAGCTGATTGCCCTTAGATGTGAACACCACTATGATGCGATTTTTAATCGCTTTTCAAAGGGAACTAAGTTATCAGGATAACGAATCGTCGCCGATATTAAGGACAAAAACGAAGAGTATTAGCAAAAATTAAATTTGTGAATCTTCCCGACTCAATTGGAAAAGAAAGAAAGAAAATGTACAAAAATTAAACTTGTTACTTCAACTATTTGAAATTTTAGTTGTAGTAGAACAATATATCGCCTGTCATATCGAGAGTCAGATGGAATATAGAAAATTAGAGTAAGATAGAAAAATCGCGCCTTGAGTATAACTTCAATAGCAGATTTCCCTTAAGGAATTAAAACGTATACAACTCGCCTGCATGATGCTGCAGCCTAGCGGAAGCATGTTAAACCTCACAGGACCTCAGAAACTCACGGTAGTTTCAGTGGGCAGAATCATTTTTGTATCATTCAACTTGTTTGGTATTTAAGAACCTGAATTTTCTCTACTATGTATTCCAAATATTGTAATGCGATAATAAAAAAGTCCATCACGCAGGGGCTGCGTAAACTAAGCAGATTTCCCACGGGAAGGTTTACAACAGATAAATCTACATACTGGTAACACCACCGTGAATGTTAAAGGAATAAATACAAACGGTAATAAGAAATCTTTCAGTTAATATACAAGTTAATAATATCTACAACGAAAAGCGTCTGAATTGGTAACAAACAGAGCAGCCAACTTCACAGTGCTGAATAGATAATTATTCTACATCGGAAACATGAGCAATTAATGAAATATATCTGAATGTAACATATTAATTTTATTCAAAACTATTTACTATAGCTAGTGGAGTAATTTGAAATGAATCAGAATAATTTATATCTCAATCGCTCTGATTTTAGTAATCCAAGAAGAAAAGTAGGGGCGGGGGGCCAACAAAACGTATTTGTTTGTATCTCGTATAGTAATGCTTTGTTGAAAACAGTATTTGGTATACCTTGTAATGAAGTGGTTCATGATATACAGCTTATTATTAATATGAGACTAGTAGGAGTGGGGGTTTACTGAAAGCGTAAAACTAAAAAATCCAAATATCTAGGTTATTACTTATTATACGGGAAATGTGTATAGAATAATATTTATAGTAACTTTAATTTGCAATAAGATTGTTTTTATACAATTTTTTGATCCGAGGTATACAAAACAGAGATATTTCGATTTTTCGAAATTCCTCCCCTCTAAACCCCCTTACCCCTGGTCCGATTTCAGCCGTGACTTGATCTTTCTTTTGAACGGACCTCATTTTCGTCATCTCCTAGGTAGGATCGATGGACATTTGAAGAAAAATCACGTCATGAGTACGACCTCAATAGCTGATTTCTCTTAAAGGAAATCTGCTAAAAACTGTAATCAAGAGGAAATAGTAGTCATTCTCACGTAGGGGTGTTGAATGAATTTGTGTATTTGTTTAACCTTCAACACCGTTGGGACGGGCTTGACTGTGGCTTAAAGCAAATAATCTAAACTGTTTAGTCTGAGAGATAACTAAGTCCGTCACGCCCAAGTCGGAACTGCGAAAACTAAGCTGATTTCTAAGTAAAAATCCGATGAGTAAAATTTAGCATTTACTGAAGTCTCAAAACTAGAATGAACGAGTGACTTGCTTGATAAGTGAGTTAAAAAAATGTATAGAACTACAACTGGAGACCATCAATAGTTTTATAAGATTGATTCTATTAAAATGTTTTATACAACTCATAATAGCGGAAATATTTTAAATTTTTAAATTCCCACCCCTCACATAAAGCCCCCCCCCTCTATTCTTGGTCCGAGTTTAGCAATTGACAAATATAATTTTTAGTGTTAAATGAAACGGCAAATAAACACTTTCAACTCAAGAACGTAAAAACGTCATCATACCACGTATTTGCATGTATCTCACATAATAAACCATATTTTATTAATTAATAAGAGAGTTCATGATATATTGGCTAATTATTAACGTGCAATAACTAAAAATTCCGTCACGCAGGGGCTGTGTTAACTAAGCTGATTTCCCAGTACGCCACGTATTTGCATTTATCTCAAAACTTAATCCTTCAATGAGAACAATATTTGGTATTTAAGCTTCAAATAAAGTACTTCATAACATAATAGAATATTGATAATATGAGATGATGAGTAGAGGTGGGGCTTTACTGAAAATCGAAAACTAAAAAATGCAAATATCTCAGTTAATAATCAAGATAGCGAAAAAATGTACATACAAACATTTATAGAGCATTACATTTGCAATAAGATTGGTCCCATGCAATTTTTCGATCCGACACATAATAACGGAGATATTAAGAATTTTCGAAATTCTCCACCTCTAAACCCCCCCCCTCTCCCTGGTCTGATTTCAGCCATTAACGAACTTGATCTTTCTTTTTGTATAAAACGATTATATATCAAGTTTGGTTACACGATAAGACAAAATTGCGACCGCTAGAGTGGTAACAGACAAATATATATATATACAATATACAGTTTTGAACGGACCTTATTTTCGTCATTTCCTGGGTAGGATCGATGGACATTTGAAGAAAAAATTCGAAAATCGCGTCATGAGTACGACCTCAATAAAATGGAAATTTACTGAATACTGTGAGGTAAGAAACACAAGTAACTCGGTTATTATTCAAGACAGAGAAAGCGAGTAAAAAATAACATTTATAGAAATTAAAATTTTCAACAAGATTGATTATGTTTTTCGTTCTGACTCATACTAACAGACATATTTGGAATTTCTTTTATTTCTCCCTCTAAGAGATCAATAGTTTGCCATACCAGCACGTGGGAAATCTGCTAAGTTTGTGCAGCCCTTGCTTGGCGGACTTTCTTTTAATACGTGAGGGTTGATGAATTTCTTTATTTTAATTGAAATAGACTACCAATCAATCTTAATTCATTCATTTTATTATTTATTTTTATTTCAAAAGTTAAAGAAATAAATAACAATACTAAATGAAAAAGCAAAACAAATAAAAGAATATTTAAATATATTCCCAAACGTATAATTATAGCAAGATATTTTTCTAACATTTTAATTTTCAAGAACAATATACATCCAATGAATATAATTCGTTTATGAAATGAAATAATACTAAAAGCCCGAGTGGAATTCGAGATGCAGTTCCTTCACTAGAATGAAATACAAGGTCGGAGGTTCATTTATGTCACAGTTATTCCTTGTTTCTCCCATAGTATGGGCACAATGTAAATAGGTGCCGTTAAGCTAGAAATGGGCGGTTTAACAATATAGTTGCTCAATTTACTAATTCTATGATTGAGAGTCGAAGATTAATACAAGCTGAAAATCAAAATCAAATAGCTCTCTCATTGCCTGAATTACCATGGCCAATTATAGGTGATAGGGACTAGAGAAATCGCATGAGAAAAAGTCCGTCACGCAGGGGCTGCGAAAACTAAACAGATTTCCCACGTGAAGTTTTACAATAGAGAAATTTTACGAGAGCCGAACAGTTACGGAAACGTCCAAACTAGCTTTTGGCGGAAACTCACGACTAGACCCGAAGTTAGCCGATCTCATCTCTTCCATTATCTGCACACACTTAATAAAAATGCAAATATACCGGTTAATATTCAAGGTAGAGAATAAATCTATATGACAATATTTATATTAAATTTAATTTGCAATAAGATTGATTCTATATAATTTTTCCATCCGACGTATAGTTACGGAGGAACTTCGAATTTTCCAAAATCCTCCCCTCTAACCCCCCCCCCCTCCTCCTGGGCATTTCAGCCATTAACGAGCTTGACCTTTATTTACATGAACCGTTTAAATATCGAGTTTGGCAACTATCGAGTAAAAATTGCGACCGCTAGAGCGTTAACAGTTGTTAATACGCCTGCCCTGATTTTACTTCTCTGTGAATGCTGCCTGGTTTGCGTGTATTTCATTAAACATTGAATTATGACGGACGCATTCATATTGCTTATGTTTGAAAAATAGAGTAAATTCAACTAGGCTGTATGAATTTTATTCAGATACGTTATTTAAAATTCATACAATTAATAAAATTTATGCAAAAAATAAGTAGAATAATTCTAAAATAAATAAACTAAATATTGGATGAATTGTTCCAAGTCCGATAATGAATATAAATACATCACTTTATATAAATAGGCATTGAAAACAGTCATTAAAATAATAACTATTATTGACTAACTATATAATGCATTTTTTTTCTTATTCATGTCATATATATATATATATATATATATATATATATGTATCCACACACTCAAGCACACAAACTCATACTCACACACATAAACACTCTTTTCAAATAACCATTAACATTAAACGAACAAACAAGCTTGGGGAGAGGGGCAATCGATATCAGGTTTTGAGAAGTACTCTAGAAAATAAAACAATTTCTATGATATACGATCTTCTTTTGATGTAGAGAAGTTTGAGTCCTGAAATTACTTTTCAGAAGCTCTTAATATATGATCTTTCTCGAGAGTTCGTTGTAAAATAAATTATTTTCATTCATAATGACTGAAGGGATAATGAAAGAATATGAAATGAGTAATGTGGCTGTATGAATTCATGGAAATTATTTGTTTGATTATGCAGTGCTAATTTAATTGATTGTTGATCAATTTTTGGATCTCTCGTTGCTCAATCATTTACGAAATACATACTTCTGGTGTTCGCAAATATCCAAGTGTTCAGTGACATTTGAGAAGTAATAGTAGGGACAGGGATGAGGGAGGAATGATGTGAATACGCAGCCAATGTGTTATGTGATGAGATGTAGAAGGAGGCAGTAAGAATGGGCCGTCGGGTTCCATTGTGTAGCCCCCAAGGCAGCTAGAGCCCGGAAAGTGTTTGCTCCTTTTCCGACTTTTATGTCCCATTCAGTTTGGCCAACCTTAAAATTACCCAACGATTTAAAGTCAGTATATTTCTCATTCTCTCCTCACACTTCTAGTCCCTAACATTAGGAAAACGGCCCACCTTTAAGGAAAGGCATTATTTCCCATTTATTTTATTCTTGGCACATAAAGGGAACAATTTTTAAACTTCAAAATGGCGGATGATCGAATTGGATTTTCCTGACCTCACCCTTTTCCCACCTCATTTGGTGATAATTTTCTCGGCATCTCCCTACTGCTATAACGTCACAAGTATATTAAAAAAACTGTAAAAAAAATGGATAAATGAATGAAGCTACTAATCTTTGGTCGAAAATTGATAGATATAAATGAGGGCATCACTTGAATCACCAATGGTAACTTTATTGTAAACATTCTGTTCTAAAATATATAAACTCTAGAACATATACATTTGTTTATTATGTATATAATAAATAAATGGATATTGATTCTAGAATATATGCATATTTTGGAGTACTGTAGAACATATTTCTAACGAAACATCTTATTTGGGGAATTATTTTTTACATTTTAAATGTTAAATTTAGGAAATAATCCATAGTAAATTCATAGGCGTGCACCTGGAATAGTAATATTTTTAAGTAAATTGCCGTATCCAGGTTTATGTATTTCATCCAAATCATAATTACTGAATCTATAGATTTCCCCGGGAAATGAGTATCACCAAATATCTAGTTATCTTAGAGAGTCGAAGGTCTGCGTGATTTTTGTTACCCAATTAAATTTGATAGCAATAGTAGGTGTCTGTTGTTGCAGAGGCAAAACGGTAATCAGATACAGATCAGTATAGATGTGATAAATCTTTAGTATTTTACTAGTACGATTGAGGTTTTACTTCATTACCTGTAATTTGAATAGCCTTGAGCCATTTTCTGTATCGAGCAAATAATTCAGGATAATTTAAATAAAATATTCAATATCACACAGTTTCAAATAATTTTTGATTATACGAAAGAAATTAGTGAATGGTCAAAGAGACTATAAATGGATACTGATAAGGATGCATTGAATATTAAAAAAAAATTAGGAAAGGCTCTAGTGAAAAGGCATTTCAAGATTGGGCGAATTGCAAATGGCAGGGGTTAGGTGTTTGTCATTTCAGGGATAACCACAAAAGCAATCGCTTTCTTTATGATAAAAATGTGCTGTCCTCATCGAAATAGGCGAACGCTTTGAAATTGAACATGAATTAAGCCCCACTTCGTGCTGCTCCTAGAATCATTGAGCAGTGTAAAGATGTTGAAGCCCTCTGCCGCAGATATGGCAGAGAGCCTGAAACAGCAGCCCATGCGCTGGGGAATTGTATTCACAGCATACTTCTTACCACCCGTCATCATCACAAGGTTAGACACTTAATCATCGAATTGCTGATGAATAAAGGTATTGAATGCTGTGAGGAAATTTACAGTATCGACTCCGAAGGCTCTACGAGGTACGCTCACATTATTGCCATCATGCTGAGGGCTAAATGTGCCTTAATACCATACAATAAAGTACGAATGCAACGTACACAGGATAACTTTTGAAAGGTACAAAATGAAAAGAATTCTATTTAAGAAAAATCAATAGAATTCTATAAAGAAACGTTACGTGAAGAGTTTGGCAATAGCAATTGGACGTTGAGGGACTATGGTTCGGATTAAAAGGAACAGTCCCTAAAAAGACTGCAAAGTTCTTGAATTAAGTTGGGATTGAAAACGAAGGGTGGTTGGGCAACCTGAGTCCATTATCTTGGATTCGAGGATTCGATAGGAATAATCAATCACACACACATATATATATATATATATATATATATATATATATATATATATATATTAAAGTATTATTAATGTTTCTTTTTTTTTATTTATTTATTTCTAGATATACTTTTTACTTTATTTATCCTTTTTTGTTTTCTTTCTTATCTTTATATTTTTATTTTCATTTTTTTATTTAATTTTTGTTCCAAAGTTATTACTTTTATTTTATTAACATTAACATTGTGTCATGTAATTGATTTTTCCGCTGTGTAGTCAGTAACTCATCATCGCTGAACAGTCACACTCAATTCTTTAATAAAGTTAATTCTTTATTAAGTTTTTCTTTTTCTTCTATAAGAATGTTTTTTTTTATTTTATTCTTTATAATAAAAGTTTGACTTTGCGCGCTCCAAATACTTCAACTTAAGAGCTCTACTTAGTTATCTATTTTGTCTATAGTTTTCCAAATTTGACACCATCTCCTAGTCAATATTTAAAACTTTCTAATAATATCATTAAAGGCATAAACTCTGATATCACTATTAAACTTTGAGATAGCAAACTTTGTTTTTTAAGTACCTCTATCTTATTAGTTCAATTACAGGAAGTATTTGGTTCCTTTTACTTTTGCTTTAATATTGCATTTTTTATTCGTTACTATTAATGGGTTTTGTGTGCAATATTCCTCCTCTAATTTCAAGTTCTTCTTCAATTAAGTCGGCTGGTGTGTCGGCTAGAAACAATTATTCATCTGGCTGTATGTCATTGTTTCAGCCATCAATGGGAAAATCCAAACACTTTCTCTAATGTAATTTATTCCCAATCTGTAATATACGGGACGGGAAGGGCACATCGTACTGCCTTACCGTAAATACCCCTCTGACGTTATTTTGGTTGTGGTAGATCAAATTTTGATTCTTATGGAGTCTTTGTCATGCAGTTTTTTTTTTAAAAAGCTAATCACATTATATTTGAATTGAAACCAATTTTTTTTGCATCACAATTTGCTGGTATTAACGAGTTTATTGGGCCACTACGTAACAGATTCTTTAATTTTTAGCCCCAAGGCAACTCACTACTGCTTACAGGATTTTCAGAATATTCTAAAGTGGCACGAAACGTTAAAGGACCAACTAAAATAAAACGTATTATTTACATTGGGTCTTTACAATAGGAGAAACAGGAAATGTAAAGGGAGATCGGTATCCTTTCCGGTATCCGCCACCTCTGACTTATTGAAATAACGAAACTGCATTTCGACTAAAACATGGTAAATCAAATAGTATGAAGAATGTTTTATCCAGAAGGTTTATTGCATAAGTACAGATGGGAAAGTTGGACGTTTGGGTACGTGTATGTGAGTGTGTGTGTGTGTGTGTGTGTGTATTTGCAAGTTGCAACTAATACTTCGCAAATTTGCAGAAAAACTATTTCACAGCAGTGTTGTTGGAAGTGAAGAATATTGTTACTTGGAGAGAGAAAAAGACGTGCAATTCTTCACAAATTTTTATTTCAGCGCAATAGTGTCTATAGACTAGTCACTTGCTGTCTTTCCCAATGAGCGCATGCAAGTAGCTCTGAAGATGGAGACAATAGTCTTCGAAAGCGCTTAACGCTGAAATAAAAATTTGTGAAGAATTGGACGTCTTTTTCTCTCTCCAAGTAAAAACTATTTATTATTGTGGGAAGCTGGAATTCTTATTATGGTTAAATTTTAGGAATGAAATTGTCAATTTTTTTTAACTTATCTGTTGGATGTATTATTTGAAGACATACTGAATTATTTATTTTGTATTCTATTAATTTTTTTCCTTTGTATATTTCAAAAAAAGTTTTAATTCATAATATCTTCTTTTTCTAAATTTGTTTAAATATTTTTTCGAATTAAAAAAAAATTGAATTAAATAATATTTGTAGTAATGATGCTTTGTACATTAATTAAATACAGGTGATGTTCTAAGCTGTACGAGGGGGGGGGGTGAACTCCATTTTTGAAGGGTTACTTCAAAGAGGGAATATATGTATATGAGCGTTTGCAGGAACAGGAAAATTCTGTTTGTACTCCCCTGGAATATTTGCTTGATCTGGGACAGGATAAAAGGGTGGTAACTGTAGAGTCAACTATGTATTAAGTCAAATTAACAGTTTCAGGTTTACATAGTATAAGAACAGAACCGAATAGGGGAATAAGGACAAGTTCACCGTACTTCAGTGCACTAAGGTTCAATAACTAAAAATAGGTTGCTGAGAGGAGACATGGGTCGGACACGTTGATTAGGCAATTGAAGCCAATCCATGTGGGGCGGTGTGTAGAGCATGAGGTGAGTTACAGGATGTCAGCATTAACAGCAACTATCAAGAGGATGGTAATCTACCACCGGGGATCTGCCAGCAGGCGCCACTATCCTGCTTCCGAATTTGAACTAATCTTCATCACTACCTAGCAAGCACCTCTACTCTTATCCAATTGATAAACCACCGCCCAATCAAAATGTCTATTGTTTAATAAATTACGTGGCTGTTGGCATAATATGGTGGAGGGACCGGTGCATTCTAGTTCATATTTATTTGCATTTAATATGGGTGAACATTAAAAAAGTCTTTTTCCTGTCTCTTTCCTAATATATAGGGTGTTTTTTTTAGAGGTATAGAACTTTAAATTGCAATAAAACAACGATGGATTATTCGATTGACAAGAATTTTTTTTTATTCGAAAGATAATCTTGTGGCATTACATTTTAAATATGATTTCTGGCATATGACCGCCACGGCTGGCTCGGATGTAGTCCAATCTGGAAGTCCAATTTTCGATGACTTTTTCCAACATTTGTGGCCGTATATCGGCAATAACACGGCGAATGTTGTCTTCCAAATGGTCAAGCGTTTGTGGCTTATCCGCATAGACCAATGACTTTACATAGCCCCACAGAAAGTAGTCTAGCGGTGTTAAATCATAAGATCTTGGAGGCCAATTCACAGGTCCAAAACGTGAAATTAGGCGGTCACCAAACGTGTCTTTCAATAAATCGAACGTGTCTTTCAATAAATCGATTGTGGCACGAGCTGTGTGACATGTTGCGCCGTATGTGTATAATATTTAAAATGTAATGCCACAAGATTATCTTTCGAATAAAAAAAAAAATTCTTGTCAATCGAATAATCCATCGTTGTTTTATTGCAATTTAAAGTTCTATATCTCTAAAAAAAACACCCTACTACAAGTTTCTATGATATTTACACTACATACGCATTCCTACTATACTATAATAAATGCCTAAACTAAGAAGATTTCCAACTTAAAGCATTATATGAATATTCCAGTCTCTAGTTCTCCCTCCATAATTTTCCTACAAAAATGACTTGAAACATAGGATAGTAATATAATAGCTTAAGTAAAACTCTTTTACAAGCAGGAATGGGATTTTTCTGAAAACTACTAGGCAAAAATGAATCTTCAGCTTTTCGAGTTGAAGAAAATTGTGTAAAACAATATTTGTAGAACATTAATTTAACACAAGATGACAATATTTTACAATTTCCTCCTGTTCTGAATTCAGCAATTCTTTAGTCCATGAAAAGTGTGCAAATAAAAATATTTTCACCAATCTGTGTCACAAATGAGTATTTGTTATCTTAACCTTCATAACCGACTTCTACATTTTTTTGAATTTTACTTTATTTGCTAAAACTATTTATTGAAAAAACTTCAAATTCAAAATTCTTATGAAATAGAAATAACTTTTCTCAGATTTATTAAAATGTACTGAAATGTTATGCAAAATCCACAAGTCATAATGAATATAAATTAATTTTCAACGCTGAAAAATGTTAAAAAATGCAAAATATTGCAAAAGATTATCATAAAGAGCCATTTTATGAAAACCAGCAGCACACTTATGTATAAAAAGAAAATTGGGTGAGAGAAAATATTTCATCAAGCAAGAGCTGTGCAATTTCTAACGCCTTTCCTTAGGTGCTTATAATTTAGACCATATAATACAGTTTTCGTTCATCTTAATGTATATCAAGCAAAAAACGACATGACTATATTTTGATTAAGGTTTCTGTATTGACAACTAGCAGAAAGTTAAATAAAACCGGATTACCCTGTAATTATGTTGGCAACTATTTAATACTAAAGCAGTATATGAACCACCATTCTGTAGTAAAACAATAAATGTATTAATACAACTGTCAAAATAAATTATGTAAATGCATCAGGATACATTATAGATGAAATTACATTAATAGTTTCATAAATGCTCGTGCTCTGGCTATTGAAATTATTATTGATGGAAGAAAATGTTTACAGAAATAAAAAATATCATATTTTCTTTATCGTCGCACTTCTCACTCAGAATAATATCTATAATTTTGTCTTGTGAGCAAACACAATAGCTATTTTTTTCTAAAGAAAATCCGCAAAACCGATAAAAAGGCTCGAAATTAACCGTTAGTCGTATGAAAATAGAAATGCAAATAACTAAGTTGAAGTAAATTAAATTTGGAACAAGATTGGTTATATAACACTTTTCTATCCGACCCTTAATAACGCAGATATTTCGTTTTTTTTTTATTTTCCCTCACTATAAACCCCCCCCCCCCCCATCGGGCTGATTATGCCTTTAACGAACTAGATCTTTCTTTTCCGGCTAAAAGTTTAAATATAAAGTTTGGTATCTATAACTCGAAATTAATCGATAAAGATAATAAAATACTAATACTGTAATAAAATGTCTCCCCTCCTGAAATAAATAAAAAAATCCAGATTTTTGGTTCAAATTACATTTCATGAATTTAAATTCTTCCTATTAATTTTATTCGAGAAAAACTCCTTATAAAATGCATTAATCCTTTCGTAATAACTTAAAACGAAGAATCCACAAGATAATGCAATTTTATATACAACTATATGCTGCCCGCGCTTTTCTCTACAGAGTAATCTGTCTTTGACTTCCCTGATAAACATGTATAAAAGTTGGCTAAAAATACTTTTTGGAGATATATTAAATTTATATTTTATTCTCAAAGTGATGATTTAAGGCCCTGAAAAGGTGGAATATATGCCACGAAACACCTAGGGCAAAGTATAATGAAGTTACATGAAGGTAAAAAAGAGCTTTGTTAACTAATCCTGCCAACAAATGAAGAAGATATTGTAGATGTTTTGATTCAAAAGAAATAGTCGACGAGTACTTTATTAATAATTTAGTTTATAATTTTGACCCAACGTACAGTAATGAAAAAAGTCCGTCACTCAGGGGCTGCGTAAACTAAGCAGATTTACCACGTGAAGTTATACAATAGAGAAATCTCCATACGAGAGCCAGAACAGTTACGGCCGAACAAGCTTTTGGCGGGAAACTCTCCTCAGTTATCGGCCCACATTTAAGAAAAATGTAAATATCTCCGTTAATATTCAAGATAGAGAATAAATGTATAGAACAATATTTATATAGAGCGTTAACAGACAAATATATATATATATATAATTTTGAACGGACCTCATTTTCGTCATCTCCTGGGTAGGATCGATGGACATTTGAAGAAATTTTTGAAAATCGCGTCATGAGTACGACCTCAATAGCTGATTTCCCTTAAGGGAGACACCATTATCATCGTTTCTTAGGAAAGATCGATGTACACATAAAACATTTTTCAAAAGTTGCGTCTTGAATAAAACCTTAGTTTCTGATTTCTCCTATTGGAACCCTATTAAAAGCCCGTCACGCAGGGGCTGCGTAAACTAAGCAGATTTCCCACGGGTTGTTTTACAATAGAGAAATTTCACGAGAGCCGAGCAGTAAAGGAAACGGCCGAACTATCTTTTAGCAAAGTCACTCGTCCGTTAGCCGCCCAGATGTAATAAAAATGCAAATATCTTGGTTAATATTCAAGATAGAGAATAAACGTATATAACAATATTTATAGTAAATTTAATTTGCAATAAGAATGGTTCTGTACAATTTTTCGATACGGAGATATTTCGAATTTTCGAAAATCCTCCCCTCTAAACCCCCCTTCACGCAGGGGCTGCGTAAACTAAGCAGATTTCCCAAGCGAATGTTTACAATAGATAAATATACATACAGCTAACATTACCGTGAATGTTAAGGGAATAAATACAAACGGTAATAAGAAATCTTTCAGTCAATTTACAATACAAGTTAATAATCTCTAAAACAGAAAGCGGCTGAATTGTAAAAAAAAACAGGCCAGCCAACCTCGTAGCGCTGAATAGATAGATAGACCGGAAAGACGAACAATTAATGAAATATATCTGAATATAACATATTAATTTTATTGAAAACAATTTAATAAAGCTAGTGCTGTAATTTGTAATGAATCAGAACCAGTTTTATCTCAATCACTCAAATTTTAGTAATCCAAGAACAAAAGAAAGAGGGGGGGGGTCAACAGAACGTATTTGCATGTATCTCACAATGTAAAAGTTCAATGAAAACAATATTTGGTATTCAACCTTGTGATGAAATGGTTTATGAAAATAACAGCTTATTGTTAATATAACATGAGTTGAAGTGAGGGTTTGCTGAAGGCTGAAAAATGCAAATGTCTCAGTTAATATTCAGGATAGAGAATAATTATATTTAACAATATTTATAGTAAATTTAATTTGCAATAATATTGATTCTATACAATTTTTCAACCTAAAGTAAAGTAACGGAAATATTACGAATTTTCGAAATTCCTCATCTCTAAACCCCCCTCCCACTGGTCCGATTTTAGCCATTAACGAACTTGATCTTTCTTTTTACATTAAACGTTTAAATATCGAGTTTGGTAACGATAAAACAAAGATTCTAGAGCCTTAACAGACAAATATATATATTCGAAAATCGCGTCATGAGTACGACCTCAATAGCTGATTTCTCTTAAGGGAAATCTGCTAAAATAAGTATGTTTGCCAAGGAGAAGAAGCGAGTCATGTGTTTTGTAGAACACCAAATTGCGAAAACTGCTACAACAAAAGGTCCTTCAAAGGCTAAAACGCATAAAAAGGAGGCAATAGTTGTATAACAACTCATGGAAAACTAAAGTTCTATGAATGCCTAAATCTATGTAAGTTGTTAATGTCTGAATTCGGAAGAAGAAAAAGGGCCTTTCAGAAAGGGACAAACCGAAAATTCGAAATATCTCTGTTATTATGAGTATACTATAGAAAAATGCTATATAACTAGTCTTGGCGAAACTTTATATTTTAACAATTTAATTTTCTACGACTATTGTTGCATAAATGTTTTCTCTGCCACGAATATTAGCCAAATTCTGTATATTATTCTGGTTTCAGTCTTCAGTAAACCTTGCTTCTACTCATCTGAATTCATTTTGAATAACCCAGTCATTAAACATCACATTTCAAAAATTTCTGTTTATATAGGCTTCTTGCTACGGGAGAATTAAGTCATAGATTCTGAGAGATGAGATTACTATCAAGACATGGACGTGGGAAATATGCTTAGCTTATGCAGCCCCTGCGTGGTAGTTTTATTTTAAGGATTCAGACATTTTTGTTGTGCAGTGGGCAAATGTGGGGAATTAATGGTTTATAACTTGAATATTTTTGGATCTCATTAAATGACAAAAAATGCAAAAGTCCGTCACGTAGGGCCTGTGTAAAATTATGCAGGTTTCCAACATACTAAAATGGACGTATGCAATTATATATGTACAAATATAAGTTGTATCGCATAAAAAATTGATACAATGTAATTATGCTATGGTACCTTGAGCTCCATTTGAATGTCATTCTCATCGAAGTAATGATATAATTGTTCTCTTATTTGTCTCTCATCCCGTTGAACACATTTAGGATTTCTACTTCAATTAAAATAGCACTGTACCTCTCCAGAATCACGAGTGTCACTACGTAAACGATGCAGCTTTTATCTAATCGTCTATCAATGATAACTAATCATAAGAACCATAATACCTATAAGAGCCATTCGTGAATAGGCAGCTTCGTGGGTTGCTTCCCCCTCCTTGTCTAATGACTCATCTCACCTTCACTCATAGAGAACTTGAATATAAATTGTATTTCTGATTAAACCTGTTAAATCTCTCTCTCTCTCTCTCTCTCTCTCTCTCTCTCTCTCTCTCTCTCTCTCTCTCTCTCTCTCTCTCTCTCTCTCTCTCTCTCTCTATCATATTTTAAAGTAATTTTATGTAAGCAGTTTCTTTTTATTTGACAACAAATAAAAATAGATTTGAAATAGTGTGATTTGTGTGAATGGTTAGGAAAACCAAAAGCAAGCGTAAAGAACAAAATGGTTTAATAATATCCTATGATAATCTGCCATCATAATTTCAGTTCCTCTATGATGCCCACAGACCCTGTGTGTGAGTGTGTGTTGTGCATAAAAGCAATAGTTTTGGAGTTAAAATTCGAACAGTATTGATTATATAACATTTTTCGGTCCAACTCAGAGTTGGAGTGGGGGTTTACGAAACCCTGAAAACTAAAAAATGCTCATATCTCGGTTAATATTCAAAATAGAGAAAAAATGCGCAAAACAACTTTCATTGGAAACGAAATGCACAATAAGGTTGGTTTTATACAAATTTCAATACAAATACAAATCGAGTTCGGTAAGGATCAACATGAATTTCGACCATTAGAGAAGTATATGTATAATTTTGAATGGACCTCATTTTCTTCTTCTACGTAGCATCGATGGACACTTGTAGACATGTTTCATAAATCGCTTCATGAGTACATCCTCAATAGTTGATTTCCCTTAGACGAAATGTTCTAATAAATTTGTGATAACATTTTCTGAAAATTTACGGTACTCTTCCGGTTTATGATATATATATATATATATATATATATATATATATATATATATATATATATATTTACGGACATCTAAAGAGATTTCTCAAAAAACGCGTCATGAGTGCCACCTCATTAGCAAATTTCCCTTAACATTTTACCAAAAACGTCGCTATCAGTTCGGCAGTGCAATTGTGAAATTTTTAGCGGGCTTCCCTTAAGGGAAATTAGCTATTGAGGTCGTACTCATGACGCGTTTTTCGAAAACTTTCTTCAAATGTCCATCGATCCTACCCAAGAAATGACGAAAAAGAGGTCCGTTCAAAATTATATATATATATATATATATATATATATATATATTTGTCTGTTAACGCTCTAGGAGTCGCAATTTTTATTTTATCGTTGCCAAACTCGATATTTAATCGTTTTATGTAAAAAGAAAGTTCAAGTTCATAAATGGTTGAAATCGGACTTGTGGGAGGGAGGGGGTTTAGGGGGGATTTTAGAAAATTCGAACTATCTCTGTTACTTTATGTCGAATCAAAACGTTGTATAGGACAAATCTTCTTGAAAATTAAATTTACTATAAATATTTTTATATACATCTATTCTCTATCTTGAATATTAATCGAGATATATTCATTTTTCAGTGTTCAGCCTTCAGCTAACCCCCCCTCCTACTAATGTCATATTAATAGTAAACTGCTATATCATAAACCATTCCATTTTCATGGTTAAATACCAAATATTGTTTGCATTGAACTACTACATTGTGAGATATATGCAAATACGTTCTTGCACGTTGATCCTCCCACCCCTTCTTTTGCCATTGGACTACTAAAATTTGAGTGATTGAACTAAAAATTAATCTGATTCATTATAAATTACAGTACTAGATATAGTAAGTAGTTTTCAATAAGAGATAAATGCAAATACGTGACGCACGTGGGAAATCTGCTTTGTTAACACAGCCCCTGCGGGAGGGACTTTTTATAAAAGTACTTGTATTCTACGTAAGATGGGAAATACCAGATGAATGATCCTTCTACACGTTTTGATAATCCTTAACTCCATAGAGTATTCCCAATTAGCACCAGGCATCGTGGCAAATCTTACAAGTGTTTCCCCATAAATATTGCATGAGGTAAATTTAAATAAGCCTTTTTTAGATATTAAAATATTGGTGTGCTCACTAATGCTCTCTTTCCATTAAAATAAAACTCTTTTTACTGGAGTAAATAAATTTTTACAAACGGCATGAATTAATCATGGTTGAATTTTTATATTGTATCCATGAAAATTGAGAAAAGAACCTAAGCTAATTCCCGATCCGTAACAAATGTCACTTAGGGGACAAATACTTTGGAACTTCCACAAATATGTTTGATTAAGTATTATATAGGGGTATAATTACTATCTTCATATGGATTTACAAACAAATTAGTGGTTTTGGCTAGCCTCAAAACTTTTAAAGAACTAAGAAACAATTTTTTTGGGTCGTACAATCTTGAAACGGTTTTCGAAAAATGTCTTCATCTTTTAATAGTTTTTACCCAGTATAGGGGTGAAATGAGGTCTGTTCAAAACTATCTATCTATCTATCTATCTATGTAAACTAAAGAACTCCGCGTGTTTCCTTAACAAGTAACCTTTAAGAACTGAACTCATAATCATAATCAAACATATGATCAAATAGCATTCACCACATCCTCCCTTCTCGCTCCAAATGAAAGATTACTTAAATATCGTCGGTGGTCTTAAGCGGCCCTTACACGGTCATTAATAATGACATTACTTTATCAGAATGACATTAATACTGATCGTGTAACGTCGACAAAGTTGGAATGACGAGGGGGAATGATGCGAATCCGGATTTTCTGATCTCGGCACATCATTACTGTAGACGGGAGGAGATACTGTCATTAATAATGATAGTGTAAGGTGTGCAGCATCATTACTCAGTCTACCACACGAAATTGCGAAGACAACATGTCGGCTCCGGAGAGTGATTGTGTAGAAACCAGTGATGTTTTGCAATCTTTTATATCAATGTACGAAGAATTACCAACATTATGGAATCCTTCAGATTCAAATTATAAAAATAAAAGGAATGCTGCACTCGTGAAACTGCTGTCAGTCTACAAAAATGCAAACCTGGAGCCACGATGTCTGACGTCAGACGTAAAATTAATACTCTCAGATGTAACTACCGAAAAGAGTTTTAAAAAAGTCCGTCACGCAAGGGGCTGCGTAAACTAAGCAGATTTCCCACGAGAAGTTTTACAATAGAGAAATCTGCCTAATAACAACTGTAGTAGTAAGAAACCTCTAAACCTAAAACATTATTTAGGGCGTAATAACCTAGTAGTTTCTAGCCCCAAAAAACAGTTAACCTAACCTCTAAACCTATTCACGAGGGACGAATAGTTATAGAAACGGCCGCCAGAGCTCTCGGCGGAAAGTCCGAACAGCCTACTGGTGACCACACGCAGAATACAAATGCAAATATCTCGGTTAATATTCAAGATACAGTATAAATGTATAGAACAATATTTATAGTAAATGTAATTTGCAATAAGATTTATTCTATATAATTTTTCGATCCGACGCATAATAACGGAGATATATTGAATTTTCAAAAATCCCCCCTCTAAACCCCCCTCCCACTGGTCCGATTTCAGCCATTAACGAACTTGATCTTCCATTTTACATAAAACGATTAAATTCCGAGTTTGGTAAAGATCAAACAAAAATTGCGACCGCTAGAGCGTTAACAGACAAATATATATATATATATATATATATATATATATATATATATATATATATATATATATATATCATTTTGAACGGACCTCATTTTCGTCATCTCCTGGGTAGGATCGATGGACATTTGAAGAAATTTTTCGAAACTCGCCTTATGATTAACCACTCCTTCATCCAACGTTTACGTTTTACTCGCCGTTTTGTAGCTAAAGCCAAAATTATAGCAATACAAGCGGTTTTGTGTGGATCCATTTTATTTTATACGTCTTGCTTTGACAGAGACCACCACTGTACTGAAGGAAAGTAATGACAATAAAAATGATTGTGTAAGGTTTTTACAGTAATGATAATCTGGAATGAAGTGCATTCGCAAAAAATGTCATTACTGGTAATGTCATTATTAATGACCGTGTAAGGGCCGCTTTACTCTATGCCCGTATCTTGTTGTGTAGCCTTCAAGTACATCTTCCTGTCCATCATTCCTCTCAGTTTCGTCTTTTTGTACTACTTCCTTTCCCCCAGCTCCTCTATTAGGATTTTTCACTGAGACACCAGCACTTAAAGGTGCCACTCCGGAATACTGTGGTGGAACGGATAGGGACTCCAATCGGTTTCCAAATGCTTTTCGAATTGCAATAAAAATTTCCTATTTCTTCGGTACGTCCGCCTTCCTGGTCTTATTACATAGTCTCTATCGGTAACACACTTTTCTACAACTGTCCCATAACGCTTCAGATCTTTAATCCAGACTACTTGCCCAGGTTCAAGGCTCGAATGTTCTCTTGCTCTGTGACGTCCCGCTGCTGCGAAGCCCTCTCTGCTTGACCATTTACCTGTGGAAAATGTGGATGTGATAAATCGGAACCCTAATTCTTCAGAAGATTTCATCATGTCAACGGATACTAATGGGGTATTATTATCACATCTAAGAATCTCGGGAATTCCATGTCAGGAAAATGTAGATAAATAATCGTTCTTAATATATAAAGTTCCAGTCTCATCTAATGATACTAATTCAATAATTTCGAAAAGTAGTCTTGAATGCAAAGGTACATTTTTTTATTGTACTGAAAAATGTCAGCTCCAACAACTTCCCATGGCCTGTCAGAAATGGGTTGCGGCCTTCATAGTCCTGCCGGATTAACTCTATGTTCGAGGAACGTATAACAAATCTCTACCATGTTCTTTACATCTGAGCTAATACCACGTCACGAAAAAGTTTCTTTTACACGAGCCAGACACTTGTTTACATCCAGGTGACCACTATGAATTTGTGACAGTATTTCGTTTCATAGATTATTGGGGATATATATGACCAGTAAAATCAGGTCATTGACCAAAGCTGAATTTCCTCTTTTTGTGTAGAATTTTGTCTGACGCAAACATGACCAGTCCCCACTCAAAATAGTAAATTTAATGATACCACTCAAACTGTCCTCTGATATAGCTTTCCTATCTACTTTTTTCTAATTTAGTATCTGAGCACGGTAGATCTGGCATTATTGCACCTACAAACGTATCTAATCATCATTCAAAACAACCTTCTGGCTACCGGCGTTAACCGATGCTCTTGAAAACGCGGCAGGAACCAAAAACGTTTTACAGATTCAAAACGCATCTTATAATCAAATTATCAAATTGCATCAACCTCATTCGAAATCTTTGCAGTCTAGGCCTTGAGATCAGACAAAAGTTGCTGTCCTAATAATTGCAAGAGAGGCTTATGATCAGTGAATAAGTTGATGCTTTTTCTTATTATGTAGAATGAAAATCGCTAACAAGCCCACGTTAAGGCAAGAGCCACTTTTTCAACTAGTGCGTTCCTGCGTTGTTTAACATATGAGAAGCAAACTGGATGGGTTTCCAACATCCATTACGTTCGATCACAGACCCCAAACCAAAACTGAAAGAATCTGCAAAATCCCTTGTATCCAAATTAGGGTCATAAATGTGTAAAACCAGTGCCTTAAGTAAAGCATCTATTATTGAATCAAAAACGTCTTCATGATTTTGAGACAAATGCTACTCAGTTTCTGAAAGATCAATAAGAGGCTTAAGCATTTTAGAAAGATTTGGCAAAAATTGCATAGTATAATTCACCAGACCTGAAGGATTTTTCGTTGGAAATGCCAAAGGGTAAACGCTTAAAATAATATCGTCCAAAAGGCTTAATAAAAGTAGTTAGTTTAGCTGTTCTTTCATCTAACCGTACCTGCCAGAAACCAGTATGTGTGTCCAATTTCGTAAAGTATTTGGTTTCCAGCATTCAAGCTTGACCTTTGAAACCCCTACTACTTTCTGCTTAGTGTTATCGGGACCATTCAAACACATTTTAGTGGGTCTCATTCCTAATTCAAGGCGTTCGGCATCCTTGTAACCAATACAACTGACATCGGCACCTGTATCTATCTTAAAGCGTGCAAAATGACAACCATTAAACAACAACTGGATAGTAAAAGGGTGAACTCGAATACCCTTAGCAACGCTTCCTCCAATTTTAATACAGCTAAGACGGAAATCTTTGTTAATATGAACAGCTGACTCTATTTCTCTTACATCCCTTTACAAAAGTCTAAAGGTGTTCTTAAGGCCAGGACAATTTTCCAAAGAATGATTCCTCCTAGACCCACACTAAGCAGATCTGGACGTAACATTGGAATAATTGGTTTGATTACTTGCGTTTCTAGACACTCGATTTTCACGCGTTGTCTCCGTAACTGCCCCAGAATCCCTGGCAAAAGACTTTTTTTTGAGAATCCATCGCTCCTAACTGCCTAACATTCTCTTTGGCAAGGGTCAGCCCTTCCTGGATCTGAAGATGTCTCGACAGCTGTTGATCCCGAATCCCTGTAACAAGGGTGATGTATCATATCCTCATGATATTTTCAACTCCCACAATCGCAGCAAGACCACTCGCATCTCTCTGGCATTTTATGGAGGTAGTTAATAAATCCATCTGCTTTTTCATCAGATATTCGATCACTTTTTAAGAAAACGGTCCTGTGATAAAATATATTTTTGTCTTAGTAGAAAAATATTCATTAAACTGCTTAACAACAGCATCATATAAAACTTTAATGATGGATGAAAATCTATGATCAAGTTGGTTTACGACTGAAATTAGACCAGAGGGGGGGGGGGTTCAAGGAGGATTTCAGGAATTCCTTCAAGGGAAATCTGCTATAACCTTGGCTTCTCCGAGCGATGTGGATGGAAGAATAACTTCAATTTTAATTAATTCTAATCATTTTCAATATACATCGTATCAATATATAAAGTAAAGTATATGTTAAAGATAGTACAACTGCTTTACCTTTGCAAATATTTCCATTAGGAACTATAAAGCCGGGGGGGGGGGGATATACTATTGTATATTTACCCCCTGATCGACTTGAGTGCTGCTCCCAATTTTTTTATAATAAAGATTTCGCCTGTTACAAATTCCTTCAGCATTTCGTAGCAATTATTCCAGTGCCCAAAAATACCTTGTTTGCAAATGATAAGTCTGTTCTATGAGGAGTAATAAGCATTATCAAATTGGATGACCTGGTATAAAAATTTAAGGATTTTTTAGGGTCACTCTGTTAGCCGCCCAAGTTAAAATTTTGGATCATTTACATGACATTACCTGTGGATATGTTGAATGTGGTATTAAGCATAGAGAGAAGGTGTGTTCCCCCTCCCCTTGGAATCCAATCAGCGATACAGACTGATAGGAGTGGGGGGGGCAACGCGATATGGGTGGGGAAGGGTGTCATAGAGCTGGCAAAGAGACGATATCCTCATTACCTTCGGGAGTTGAGATAGTGGGGACCCTCTGCTGTGGTAGCATCAGTCTCGAGCAGTCCTACCACCGGGTCAGTCCGGCTAGACCTGCCACCTCGTTGCCTGCACCACGAACCAACATGCTCGTCAACCTCTCTCGCCCATTTCGAGCTAGCCTACTTCTAGAATAGAAGAGTACCGACTTCTTCATTCCTGATCGGCAGCTTGTGTGTGACCGCCCGCTTCTGGCAAGTTTGCAGTGTGGAGTTTAAGCAGTGATTGGTGAGTTAAACAGCATTCTTTTTAAAGCCTTTTCAGGGTACTGTGGAGTTTGTTTACAAATTATGGCAGAAATGTTCGGAGGATAGTCGATCAAGCCCAAGGTATTATGTAGTTTAGCATGACATTAGTGGTCTTGGCCACAAGAAAGGCTGCAAAATTGTTCCAAGTGTTTGACAGTAGCAACCATTGATTGAAGGAGGAAGAAATAGTCTACTATCTCAGTTTATGAGTTTCATTATGAACCCAATTTCATGCAAAGCAGGGTTCCTTCAACTGTGTCGAGGTCTAATGTTATAACTGCACAAATGAGACAAAACTTCTAAAAAAGGTTGTCTTCAATGGAATGATAAAAGTTAGGTTCAATGCCTTATTCTTTTTTTTTAAATTACATTAAGGCGCATCATTCTATGTTCAAATCATACCCTAACAGCAGTTATTATAAGTTACCTAGAAATGGAAAATAAATTACCCCAAATGTAGAGTCTACTTATTTATTGCCAAGGACTAGAGTCCTTTTAGAACCTGGACCTCTGATTTCATGCTAATCCATTCATAACAGTTAATAGCTAGCCTCCCCCCAGTTAAGTTCCCCTAGATTCTGAATTTCTTTTTTCAGAACGCGGAGATGATCCTGCCTGAGTGCATTTTTCATTTATTCTCCTTGCCAGCAATGTTTTCGTAGCTTTTTGCGTTAGAGCACTTGATATCCAAGAGTACTATAAATTTATGAAAAAAGGGTAATTTATGCTTAAACAACTTTCGCTGTAAACAATTAATGAGCCCACCTTAGTACTTGGTCGAGGGAACAATCATCTGGAGTAAAGAGGTTCATAGTTAATACCAGACCTACGAATTGTGATTGCTGACTAATGATTGTCCCTCATTGAAAATTAATAAACAATACTTATCTTGTGCATTAGTTTTTTATTTATTTTTTAACCACTTCTTCATTAAAGGTCGATACCCGACTACCACTAAATAGCTTCATACTGTCCATGATAAATAACTCTTACTGCATTGACTTACGCTCAGGGGAATGGATGGATTCTGAAGGTTGAAGTTTTCGGTCAATAATAAAATAAATCAGTGGAAAAATAAAATTATTTCTGTTTCATTAAAAATCTATTTCTCAGTTTCATATTCTCAAGCTCTTCTTGTATGGATCACTGAATCTCCTAAATTAAGAAATGAAATATGTTGAGCTTTTGTGAGGGAATAGTATTTCGGGAATCATTTCAATTAATAAAATCTGTTATTTGTCAATATTCCTTAGAAATTTTCCATTAAAGATAGTGAATTACAAATTCATTCATGCATTTCTTCCGACACATTGTAGCTATTTCTGTTGACAGGCGAGTCGCGTCTACTGGTTTTTGTTCAGCAGAAACACCAATCTTTTATCATTATAAGAAATATTAAATATTTTAGGACCTTCGTTTGCTATAAAGCACTTAGTCAGAACAAGCATGATAGAATTTTATTTCATATTTAAGCGACCTGTGGACTAAATCTAAAAAAAGATGGTTTTGAGCAGCCAATTAGAGAATTGACTCTTCCGATGTGTTTTTTCATCACTTTCAATCAAGCTTTTATCTCAAATGGAAGTATTGAGTCCAAAATCATCTTTTTCAGGGTCCTTTACTTCGACAATTTAAATAGGAAAATTCTTATCATTTGTCTTACAGGCAACATAGCAATTTCCTTTTCAGCAATTAAACTAATGATTTTTTAATTTTATGTTTTGAGTATTCTCATGCAAAGTAATCTGAATTATTAGGTTTTAAGTTGGGAGAATATTTTTGAAGAATAAAGAAGCACCCGAGATGGTGGTATTGAGAAGCTCACAAAAGGAGTATTTTAAAACAATCTTTCTTTTCTATATATTAAAAATTCTGGACTTATAATTTCAATATCGTAAACGTCCCCTTCTACTAATAATACCATTCCGCACTACATATCCACCACCACATACACAAATTTTGAAAATGACTTTGCTTCCTAATTTTTATGCTTTGTTTCTGTTATAAATAAAAGGATTTCGTATTTGTAACTATTTTTTTAAGGCAACAGGACATAAGGTATTTATAGATTTTAAGGTTTTATTTTATGCTATGCATACTCACTTCAAATCTTACGGAACGGTTGGGATCAAGCAAGCGTTGACTACATATTACAAGTTAACGATTAAACAATATTAGAAGTGAATGGCTTTGAATAAGGTAACAAAGATTTTTGGGTAAACTAAATTATTTCTATGTTGCTTGCACATACCGGAGTTGCGGTTGGGGGAGGGGGGGGTTGTGTGTGTGTGTGTGTGTGTGTGTGTAGGAACTTACCGAAGTTAATCACTGTGTGAAAATTAGCACTCACAACGCGATTTTGGACAATTTATTTTATTATGAACATAGCTCCTATCCAGTAGATGCCGAAAATTATGCTCGTTCGAATTATACATATGAGATAACTCTTACAATATAATATATTAGCTATTATTTGCTGTGCTAGCCCAAAGAAATTGATCTGCAAGGCTAAATTATATCCAGCCAAAAATTATTAGCTTGGGGAAATAAAAATGAAAGTTTAAACGGCTTCATTTATTCTAGGACCAATGGCCAAATTAAGAGTAAAAATCAAAATTTCCCGGAAAAGCGGTATAAATAAGAGCGAAATGGGGATTTAAACCTTCATCAAAGAAAAAAAAAGTAGTTCAAAAAATATTTATCAACTAAAAAGTACAAGCCCATATATATGTAAACATTCTACACAGAAATCACAGTAAAAGAGTTGCCATCGTGACAATTACAAAGTCTTAAAACTAATGAAGACTTTCTAATGGGAACATTGAATTCGCTACTAAGGGTATTCCTTTGGACATTGCCCCAAGAAACTGTGTACTATTAAACTATAATACAGTTTCCAATTATAAATGGGTGCTAAACACTATGGGCGATAAAAGTATATTTTCAAATTACCTTTCTCAAGAAAAAAAACAACAGTATTTTGAGTTGTCTTCCCATCAAAGAGGTTTCGTGCAAGTCCAGGAGATTTTATATATTCGTGGATAATACTTCATTCAATGAGCTAAAATGAAGAAAGAAGACATCTTCTTTTGAACGTTACAAAAGCTTTTGTCAGCATTGGGCACAAAACATGTAAAAGAAAAAAGACTATGGAACAATTCCAATCTCAAGGAAGATTAGAAAATTAATTGGAAAGCAAAGTTGACTTTACCTTCTTATGAGCAACAAAATCTATATATCTGGGGCCAAAAATAAATAAAAGTGAATTTACTTATGCCGGAAGTAGTGACTCAATGGACGCCATTATTGTCTCTGTTCTTCAATTTAGCAATTGGTTTTGTTTTCCAGTAGTTGACTGAAAATTATATAGCCATGGAATATGGATATGAGCTTGTTGTTTATTTGCCTAATTTAAACTGCTTTGATTTTTCCGATGACATAATGACATTCAAAAGGGCTTTAAGACGACAAAACGCCTAGTAAGACTTATAAGATGTTCTGCCAAAGCATTGTCTGCCTTAGTCAAAGGTAACAAAAGAAAGGCAGTTACAAAAAAAATTAACCAAATGAGACCTTAACATTTCTGCTGGTATGATGATTGATAGTTCCAGAGCAGAAGAAATCTTGACACTGAGGGATTTACGACTCTCGCGTCGCCAAAACTAAATAATAAGCTACCATACAGTTCCCTGATGAAATAGGACAAAAAATTCAGAATATTAAACCTATATAATTGGCCATTACTCAAGTGTCCTCTGCAATGTGTTCCTCTCAATGATTTGAAGCCAACTTTCTTGCAAAAAAGTGGGGAAAAATTTTTCAGGAATCAAGTCGAAATCAAGATCAGTTTTATACCACAAGACATTTTAGAGATTTATGTTTATTCAAAGCCAATTGGAAGCATTCTTGTACATAAATACGTACGTGCACAACACTGTGGAAAATTATCTTGTAGCCGGCAAAGGAAACTGTAACGTTCGTCGTCTGTGGCCCACAAAATAGTCATGGAACGTTGTTTGTTTTTATGTATATAGCGTTTCATATAAAACGAACTTGATCCTTCTTTTTACATAAAACGATTAAATGTCGAGTTTGGTAACGATCAAACAAAAATTGTGAGCGCTTGAGCTTTAACAGAAATATATATATATATATATATATATATATAAAATTTTGAACGGACCTCATTTTCGTAATTTTCTGGGTAGGATCGATGGATATTTGAAGAAATGTTTCGAAAATTGCGTCATGAGTATGACCCTTAAGGGAAATCTGCTAAAATTGATTTTAAAAGGCCAAGGGATTGAACTCTTATGCCTGGAGTACGATGACTTCTATTATAAAAAGCAGGGGTTGTGTGTATACAAAACTTGAAATATAAGAGTATGAGTGGGTTTTTACTGAATGCTGAAAACTTATATTGATTGATTAATATTGGAATTAATGAAAAAGGTATTTAAGGGGTTAATTTATCAACAAGACTACTTATATAACATTATAAGATAATAGAGAGAGCTAAATTGTAAGCACGTAATACGAGGTTATAAGTGAGGTTATACTACTACGTGTGTCTAATGACTGATGATTAATAAGGACCTGAACGAGTCAAGCAAACAGTTATATACTTTTTATGGCTCGGAGTCATTGAATAGGCCTCTTATGATATCACCAATTTGCCCGGCTACTCCACCAGTTGGTTGCTCCCTAACTCTACAGTTTAGTACATTTGGCCCTTCTATATCGAGTGACTGCATTTAACCCACGTATAATTCATTCCCATAACAAAAAAAGATTAAAAGTAAAATTGAAGTGTTTTTATTTATTTTTATTACAATAATTATTACTTAAACGGGTTTAATTAATAGTACAGTAACAATAGGAATACAAATAGTGTAATAATGTGAATAAAATTAATGCAGTTGTTGTTAGTGATATTTTATAATTTACTTTTGTAATAGTATAATGTATGATGAAGCAATTAATAAACATATATTATATTTGGTAATTCAAATATATATATATATATATATATATATATATATATATATATATATATATATATTATTTCCTTATTTTTCAAGATTTGTCTTATAATTTTATGCATTAACTACATATTATTTGTATTGTATATTTCACTATCATAAATCATTAATTACTTTTAAAAATATAAAACTATGTGCAGTAATTACATATTTGTTATAATAGTCATATCTCCCCAATATTTCACATAACAACCATTAATTGGTTCTTGAGAATACACTTGTAATCTTGAATTGAATTAAATCAGAGTTACTGTTTTATTAATGTTATAAAAGGAGCTTTCATTATGAGTATGAAGAAGGCTAAATTTATCAGAAGTATAAAATAATTCCCCATAATGAATAATAGTAAGCACTATATTTTGGTCATTAAAAAGAATATAGCCAAATGTTTGTGCATGTGCAAGCGTGTATATATATATATATATATATATATATATATATATATATATATATACTAGCTAATGTACCCGTCTTCGCTTGGGAAATCGTTAGTGGCTGAATGATGATGGCATTTTTTGGCTAGGCTTCAATGGTTACATCTACACTTCCCGTCTGGGTGTATTGTTTTCCCGTAAGGGTCAGGTAGGAGACGTATTGAATAGAAATTTTATTTTTGAAGAATAAATGAAAATAAGTTCCTAGTCAATCCCTCTTCACTGTATGACACATCGTGAATAATTCGAATCATAACCATAGATATCATTTATTATAATTAAATATTATCTATAATGTACATATTTCCTGTCTTGAACCAATCAGAGATTGTGAGCTTTAGTTATATACATAATAGCAAATTTGGGTAGAATGTATTTCCATCATTTCATATATATATATATATATATATATATATATATATATATATATATATAAATTATATTGTATATTACTCAATTTCTCATTTTCAACTTAGGTTTCAGATCCTGTTTACATAGCGTTTGTAAAACGGTGTGTAACTGCACTTTAGTCAAGGCCCCAGTCGAGTTGATGTAGTCTTTGTTTCGTTACCTTACTTCTACCTAGGAAGTACACTATTCCGAATCAAAATCAATCATAAGTAGTGTACAATTTACGACAGCTGCAAGCGTCATATACACTTATGGTGCCGTTTTCAGAGAAAATCTTTTCCTATTTCATCACACAATACACACACTTACAGATATGCATTTAATTTTGAAAACGTCATATCGCTATTGACATTTTTGTCGACTTCCCATAATTCAATTCCGCGTTACCCGCTATTATAATGCTTTATTATAGCCTGCACCTGATTACCTTCCATGGCTATTCTTTAAAATATCATTAACATTAACTATCCAGTGATGTTTTACCTCCTTATCTATTAATAGATTAATCACTACTTTTCTGACACCGTTTCAAAACTTCTGCCCAAACATTAATGCCTTATGAACGCGACACCCAAAATATATCTAATTAATTAGAATGAAATTAAGGCAAATGCCAAATTTGTAAGACTTGATACTGAAATCCTCAAAGTTGTCTTGGTTCTGCCATTAAAGTTGTACGAAGGCAAAACATCATCAAATCAAGGGTATTAATATTGTAACAATTTTTCAGGATTCTATTTATATATGTTTCTTCAATATATCTTCCGTCTGTTAATGTAGTCCACTCTAGTCTTATTGGCCAAAATTTACTGGTAATGACAGCACAATCTTTATCATGAGAACTCCATATTTCTCATTCCTTGACACTGAACTCTTAATGGCATAGAAGACTTGGAATTAAACAATGTTAGCTGCTAACCGAACTGCTACTTATTGGGAGTAACATTAATTGTTATAGGTCGAAATCCAAATTATATTTTGATTTATTCCTTAATTCGTTGCATAATTAGGTAAAGCAACTTCAAAACTAAGATTTGCGCTCCCCATCATGCCATCCCATTAGTTTTATAGAATGTAATGAAGATTTATACTTCGAATTAATTGCTCTCAAATGTTTGACGTATTTTTGGTATGATATAATTCAATTATCTTGACAATTCTTATACTAAGCTTAAATACCAACTATTACTTTCAACTGATTCTTACTGGGTGAGATACATGCAGATATATAGTACGATAGCGTCATCAAATAAGATTTTATTTCTTGAATCGAAAATGTTTAATTTATATGCACCATGCCCGATAATAACTTAATTACTTCGTGAAAACTCAAACCTCTTACCAGGAAAAAGGGAGGTTTAGATGGAGAGGAAATTTGAAAATTCACTATATCTGAGTAGGATTGAAAAATGTTGCAGAACCAATCTGTTTAACTACTGATGCTCAACAATTTTTTCCCGTAACTCAAATATTAAGCGAGTTACAAAGTACTTTCTTGTTTTCAGCCTTCAGCACAGCCTCACTCGGATTTTTATTTACTAATAGAGAATATATGGTGAGATGAGATCAGAAGTGTCATACCAGGACTTGAGAAATCAGCTTAGTTTACGCAGCCACTGCTTGACGGTCTTTTTCAATGAGCTATAACAACTCCATTGTTGATTAGAAAGACGAATGCTGCTTGGTTACTGAAAGACTGTCGTTTTGAAACTTCGTTACTACACGTTAATATATATATTGGTTTTCTATGTGACAAGCTCTAACAGTTCTATCATAAGCAGTTTTAATGGTGCGATAACAATTTTTTAAGCCCTCTTTATCGGTGGGAAAAACAATTGTCACATAATTATTTCTAAACAACTTGGATAATTATTTTTGGCCAGTACTGTGCAGCATATATCAAGATTTTCCAAAAACGTTATATTTTTGAACTCTTGAGAATCTATGAAACACATGTTTTATAGATGATTGATAATAAACTCCTTTGTTTATTATAATACTCATATTTTTCTATTATTTTTACTCATTAATAATTTAAAATATGTTCAAGTATATGAAAAGAATATATTCGCATTTATGTACATTTTTTTTTCAACCTTCTTTTAATATAAATTTTTCAAATTCTATCAGTCTAGTAATGGAAAGTGTTGAGTGGCAGACACAGAAACTACGCCCCAACAAACCTCTTTGGAGGAAAAAAATTATAGAACCATTTTTATAGATTTGAAAACTAGTTCAGTAGTACAAATTTCATTCTTTGGCTGTTGACCTTTGGTATTCCATTTATACTTGTGAGGGGGGAGACGGTGAATAATTTTTAACGAAAATAAATAGCTCTATATTTTATAATTATTAGACGAAAACTAAATTTGGATGGGAGTTCACCAACAACTTATGCTACACTCATTAATTCCACATTTCAAAGTGACCAGTCCCGATGGCGTTGCCTTCCTTGCCTCAGAAGTAACTCGGCTTCTATTTATTCCTAATTCAGTTGCAATAAGTTCTGTTTCCTTGTTTTAACTGGTTGCCTAAGTTTACTATGTAACCTAACTGTTCTATGCACACCACAACTTTTCCTAACTATTAGTTCTTCATGATTAGCTATGATTCTTGGTTTATCAAATTTGCCAAATATAGATATAATGGCCAGATAGAAAAGTTAATTAGCAGAAGGGTTGCAGAACATAAAAACTGTGGAAATAAATATTGAATGATAGATCATTATTTAAAAAAAAATCATCACACCAAGTTCTGGATGTTCGTCAAGGACAGGCCAAGGCACCTACTGAGGTCAGAATTCTTTAGTGCAAGAAAGAGCCTATAGGAAGATAAAATCATGCCAAGAACATTAATGATACGAATAATACCAAAAGACCTCTACAGTCATATTTACATGATAGACATTAGGATGCTAGGGTACTTTCCATAAGAGCGATTTAGGCCTTCTGAACTGAAGAGCCCTTAAGTTTTATCAAATCAATACTGTGCTCAACGTTTAACCTCTTTATGTAAAACTAAAGGCTATATCCGGTAACAACCGCAGTAGGGCCTGGAGCAGTGGGGAGTGTAAAATATTAAATACCTGCGTTACATATATACAACATCGGAATTTATAAGATTACCTATATGGTAGTTGACGTAACTTAATGTTATTTACGTTTTGTAGATATTGCTCTAGCTGAAATATTAACGGAGTTATTCATATTTATCAGGTCAATAAAAAGGCCATGCCCTCTACAATAGTTTTTAATTTTATGCAAAGAGCACTCTCAGAGTCAGCGCTCCATCGTCAGTGCCTGCTGATTAGAGCAGTGTAGCCTGGGCAATAACCGCAGGGCAACTTTTTTTTTGTTTTAGGCTTTTATATTTCTTTTTGATTTAGGCTACAGAAAACCGTTATACCAGCTAATGTAATTTATGCTAATGTGCTACACAGTATATCATCTGCTTAAATTTTGTCTACCTTGAATTAATACTAAGTAAGAAATAGAGAACACAATGTGACATTACGCCATCTGTTCATGAGATACATAGTAATATAAAACTGAGTATATGAAAATTTTATGAGTAGGAGAGGGACAACAAAAACTGCAGAATACTATAAATCAAAATAAAATAAAAAAAATAATATGTCCTAATTTAATTTGTCTTCTAAAATGTCTGATCAGTAATTAATCTATGCCTAAAAATACTATTATAAAAAACTTGTCTTGTCTCTGCAGTATTCAGGTGATGCAATATGTGAAATAAACATTAGTTCAGTATGTTAGATCACTATTGAAAGAAATATGCCTTCATGTTGTACAATATTTAAAAAGTGCAATAATATTATTAAGCTATTGAGACAAAAAAGCTTACTTTGAAAGAAAATAATTTGACTTCCTAAGATGAAAGAATATAGAAACTAAAATCATGTTGGATCTCAAGATGCCTTCTATATATGTTCTCGAGAACGTATAATTTGTTAAAGCAACATTTTATTATTCAATTCGTGAACAATATTATAAATAATAAAATGAATAAAGGAGTTAAGTAGAAGATAAAGTAATTATTATTCTGAATACAATGATCCTCATTATCAATATTGAATAAACGCCTGTTTGTGGCATTGTTTTGTAAGATTTTATCAGTAAAATGTACTATCGATTAATCAATCTATCGAAAGTAATATTTGAGAGAAACAGTAACAGACAAATCAGGCCTAAGGGGTACTGTCTGTATTGTGTTCACGGTTTTGACCTTCTGGATCATTTCGAGGCGTCTATTATATGATTACTAGCGATTTGAATTGATAAGTAGCTGCTAGTTCGCACCTCCTACTCCACGTATAAAGCTTATATAAGTTTCATCCTTCTAGAAACTATTTTAAAATTTAAAATAAAATGTTTAATTTCTGAAACAAATAAGGAAGCTGAGGATAGGCAAGAGTTTTAAGACTTTGGTTTTAAGACTTCTGATGAATTAATAGTCGTGGTCTTAATTCTCACATAGCCATTGACGTCTATTCAACGGAACAACTGACAAACTTTTGCGCCCTAGCTCGAAGATTTGAAACACATATATATATCTCTGATTTAAAGTCCATATATAAAAGTAGCAAACAACGAAATATACTTAAACTTATTACAAATATTTCAAATATCGCTTTCCCTGCCGTATTATGGTAGCATTACAGTGATAGGAACAACTTTTCTCGTATAGATTCTCAATTGCCTCACGATGCTGATTGGGCATCGAGGGAACGACATAAGTCCAACTTCGAAGCCACCGAGCTAATTAAACATTTAAATATAATTTATTGTGCAATCCCCGTGTTTGAAACTGGCACCTCAAGTATAGTTTCAGCGACTTCTGCCCCCCGCCAACCATATTTATCATAATACTTTCAAAATATTAATAAATAATAAATGCATGATAACATATTTCCATAAATAAATATATATATATATATAATCTAATTTTTTAACATAATTAATAAAGAATACGGATGGATTCAATTTATTTAGAGAATAGTTAAAGCGACCTGTCAGTTTAATAAAGAAATAAAGATATTGCTTATTTTTAGGAGATTCCCCTTAAGGGGGAAATCAAATTTTTCTTCAAATGTCCATCGATCCTACCTAGAAGATGACGAAAATGAGGTCCGTTCAAAACTGTATATATATATATATATATATATATATATATATATATATATATATATATATATATATTTGTCCGTTACCGCTCTAGAGGTCGCAATTTTTTTTAATCGTCACCAAACTCGGTATTTAATCATTTTATGTAAAAAAAAAATATCAAGTTCGTTAACGGCTGAAATCGGACTCGAAAAACTGTATAGAACCAATCTTATTGCAACTTAAATTTACCATAAATATTGTTATATACATTTATTCTCTATCTTGAATATTAATCGAGATATTTGCATTTTTATTAACTGTAACGGACGAGCTATGGTCGCTTCTATTTGATCCCACCGAAAGGTAGTTCAGCCGTTTCCATAACTGCTCGGCATTCGTATGGACATTTCTCTACTGTACAACTTTCCGTGGAAAATCTGCTTAGTTTACGCAGCCCCTGCGTGACGGACCTTTTTCTATTTTTCAAAAACCGAAAATAATAACATCAACATATTAGTCAAATACAAACATTTAAAAACAATTATCACTAAAAACACGACAAAATGTTCTACGAGATTTGAACACTAGTTAAACCAGTTCATTTCACCCCTTGTCTCTTTTTTGAGAATATCGTTCTGAAACCCTTGTTGTTTTTCTTCATATGCCTCTGCTTCTTGACTCTAATTGTGACTATAATATTGATCATGAAATCACTTCAACAAAATATTGGAAACCTTCAAATCCGAGTAAGGATTTTTCCATTAACTACTTCTAATGTAGATATCACCCAATTTGGATAAATAAGGGCTTAAATCGAAGCTAACTACTGATTACCAATGATATTTAAATAAACCAAGTTATTGATCTGAATGAAAATGATTTTGCCACGCATTCGTAGAATTCATGTTTTATAATTATGAGACTTAAATATAGCAATGTAAAATACCACAGGCAGTTGCAACTAAAAGTTCCCGTGGAGGTGAAAGAAAAATCGCTAGCTGTCACAAATACACATAACATACTCCGTTATTCCACATAGCTTATTCTTCCATTTCTAACGAGCGTGGTTCATCAGTATTTGCGAGTCTATCGATCACGTGCTCATTTAGAGAGGTCTCGAGAAAGGAAGGATGTGAAAAAAAATTGGAAGAGGCTCGTTGAAGAGTAGTCTTCATTATGCGGAACGAAACAAAGGCTGATAATTATTTATCTAAAGTAAAAATAATTATTACGAAAAAATGCCGGCGGAAATAAAGAAAACTCTTCATCTATGAAAGAAAAAAAAAGTAGACTGAATTAGGCAAGACTTTTTCTTCAACGGAAAATATTTTTTCACTGAAAATATACAGAGCTTTGGCTTTACAAATATTTATTTTTGAACTCGTTAATTAAATTTTAGACCGCATGCATGAAAAGAATGTAAAATTTCTAAAATAGCCTTCAAAAATATGTTTGAAGAATATTTAAAAGAAGAGGTACCTTTTAAATGAAAAAAAAAGTATTCTAATTAATTGAATTTTAAACTTTAAAATTTATTATAAGCATAATTTTGAAAACTAATTTAAAAAAATTATTTTAGTGTGTATGAATCCAATACACTGATAATATTTAAAGCTCTGAACCTACTAAGATAATCCTCCGCTATAAGCCTCATGCATTGTGGATTGAAACATCGCCTGATTACGTTGATTGCAGCCAGCTAACTAAAACTAAAAGTTCAGAAAAATGTTTTTACATCCGTAGACTTTTTACTGTTTCGTTAAAAAAAAAATCAAATTCATTCTGAGGAGATATGAAGGTTTTGTTTAAAAAAACAAAAAACACTGTTTGTACCAGTTAAAACTTACGGATTCAGAATAACGAATGTCAGCGAATATCTTTACTGATGGCATTTCTCTATCCCGTCAGCTTTTTAAAAGTTTTCGTCATCTAGGGGGATACACTCAATTTCTTTTGTATTATCATCTCTCATTTTTAAATTTTCAATTAAAAGCTTAAATTAAAAAGCATACATATGCAGATTTAAGTAAAAAAATGCATCTATGTAACTTAACAAATTATGACTGGTTCTACTGAGCACACATTGTGGGATGGAATGATAGTATAAGATTACCTAGAAATCTTTTAAAAAATCTTATCTACCTAGAATAAGATAGAAAATCTTTTAAACACTGGACCAGTGAACAACGAAATAGGATTTTAGTTAGCGCTGGTTCTTAAATGATTCAAAAGGTACTCGATCATAGTGAAAGAGTTTTCACCGTTGTTATCATTCCTCAGTACAGGAAGGCTTCACCTAAAGAGCGGATAGATGTTATCTTGAGTGAAGTAACATTTCGAAGGTTGATCCACAATGCTAGTTTCAGATGGAGATGACACCCTGAACAATGGACTGCCTATTAGACTAATGCTTGGAAAGGAATATGAGTATGTTCGTGAAATGCATAACTTCCTCATTAAGTTTGACAGGCATATGAAAATATAAAAAGGGCTGGACTTGCTGTAGGCATTACAGCCAGTGGGAATATCTTGAAAGTATAAGAGGATTGAAGACGATGTCTTTGAAAGGGTCGTTGTATGACAAACGAGAAGATTTAAAGGCTTAAGGCAAGTAGGAGCATTATACTTAATAACCGCATCTTGAAACAATGACAATGAACATAGCGTAAACTCTCTTCATCACCGTTAGAAATATCAAAGCATTGCGCTGGGGCGTTTGAAGAGTTTAAATTAACAGTGCAAGATCTATAGCTCAAATTAAGTTTAGAAAATACTAAGTACGCGAAATTCTCTAGACGGGCTGGGGATATAGTTGGTTCTGTCGAATTCACATTTTTTAGTAGTAGTTTTCATGTGTAAGTGTTTGGGAAGAATAGTTAAAGAAAGCAATGGTGTGGAAGTATGTATTATAATGCTGCAAATGTAGCAGGAACGAAACGCTTCTATACACTACAAAAGGCATTCTACTTTAAGAAGGACAAGGTGGAATCATTTAGTCCTGAAAAATGCTTTATGGTTCACAGAAAATGGTGCGAGATGGAAAGGCAGCCCTAGACAAAGGCGACAAGGACTTGCGGATGCTTGGGGTTTGGAATAGGAGTACCTTAGCTATGGACCGTTTGTGAGTGGTTCAAGTTGGATAGTTTACGCTTGATCGAAGTTTAATTTCGATGTCATAGGAAACCCTATAATGAGCCCCCAATGAGTGAGAGGATGTAAGGACTTCGAATAACATTCCTGCCCTGATCCTATGTTACTGTTGATTATGTATGTCACTGTAGTGATTGTACCTCAATCAACTCTCCAAAGGTGCCGGGAAATTCTTATAATTATTTGAAAATGTAAGAGCTCAATAAATACCCTTGAATAATTATGTATAAATAGAAGAATTTAAAAAGCTTTATTTTTTGGGTGGGATAATTAAGCAACATATTATACTATTGACCTTCGGCCATTTCTCCTTCGACGTAATCAATATGGAACTAACCACTGTCACAGATCCTCAGACAACAGTTTCTATAGCAATGCCGTACCAATGTTCATTCTTCGGATATTTACTTGTTCATTTGTTTCACACTCAACACCGTATGACAATTGAGGTTATGGAGATACGAAAATCTAAAACATTTGCGGGTGGTTATTATTTATTTATTTATTTGAGATGCCGCTACAATGGCGATACATCTTTTAACATGTTTGAATATAAATTTACAAAATTAAATAAATATTAAAATTTTTACAAAGCTAAGTGTTACAAACTTACAAAATAAATAGAACCATGCCGCTACAATGGCGATTCATCTTTTAACATGTTAGAATATAATGTTACAAAATTAAATAAATATTAAAATGTTTACACAGCTAATTTTTATAAATGTACAAAATAAATAGAATGGACAAAGCTAAATATAAATTTTTAGTATATTTACAACATGAGGGAAAAAAACAAAATAAAAATAAAACAAAAAAAAACTAAAAGAAAAACTATAAATAGTTAAACTGGAAGGAGGCAAAACTTATATTCCACGTGGAGGGCTTGCTATATATATAACTTTCTTAATGGTAAATAATATCTATTATATTTCATCAAATAATCCATTATTTCTTAAATACTTAAAAACATCATCCATGAATTGGCTACTGTCGGCTAGTAGTTCGCATACATTTGTGGGCCATGGGTAGGTTTTTACTTGTGTGCAGTGGGTGGTTATTAGCGAATTTTCTCTAGGACATATGTTATTTATGTCGTACATGACAGATTTAACCAAACTTCTTTTGAATAGTATTTTTTCACGTTATTAGAGATCTTGGTTTCTTAATGTTTTCAAATAATGACTATTATTCAAATGAAATTGTCAATTAAGTGGAATTTAAAAGTACAAACAACAAAACTACATTCAAAGTGGCAGAATATGATCTCTTAACGTTTCTAATATATTTACTTTCAAAACGAACTTGATTTATAAATGTACAATTGGACATGATTTATCAATTTAAAAAATTTAATTGCTGGGGAAGGAGTATTTTAATGAGATCTCCAGCTGTTTGATGCATGATGGCCAAGAATATTGTATCTCTGAGAACCTCCAAGGCAAGAAAGTACCTTCTTAGCCTCAGAGATATGCTGTCGTTGTCACATTTCTACTCTGGGGATTAATTGAATACAATAATAGTCATCAAATCATATGATATTCTTTGAATAAAGATGAAATTCACAGTATATTATGCAATAACTCTCAATTTCATTTATTGTAGGATTTCATTATCAATACATTTTGTGATAACATTTTTAGTCAAACAGATAACTGAGTTATGGGAGATCTTTGTTTTAGTTGAGACACCTCTCTTTTAAATTAATTGTAAATAAATATGGACTTACATTAAAAAGTTAAAATAATTTCTTAATCTGCAAATGAACATACTTATGCGAATGAGTATACAGTATTAATTCAAAACAATTTTGCATAATCCGAATCATATCTTAATAAAAAAATGAAGGTATAACGTAACTACCCAAGAAGCTACCGAAGATATACGTACTCATTTTACTAGTTAAAAATGACTTTATGATCAAGAATTGGTATAGTTTCCATGGATCAGCAACCGACTTTATTTTCAGTTCTGAAATATTTTGGGTTTAAGCATGCTTTTGTGCTATTGTATAATTCATACAGTCTATCTGCGAATAATGGGAGGCATCTGGGAGAAAATGGTTTTTTAGTGTCATTACCTTCTTTTGAACTTAGTCAGAAAAATAGCTAAGGCTAAATCGTTGACGTTTATTAAATAGTATTTTAATAATATAGTCACACACACACACACACACACACACACACACACACATATATATATATATATATATATATATATATATATATATATTCTATAGTATATGCATTAGGGAAATTAAAGGGGAAGATGCAGTTTTAGCTACAAAATATTTGAATCATGGCTTCCGTTTATTTCGAACTTTACAAGTTCCTTCTGTATATTATGTGTGCGTGTGTGTGATACTGAGAGTTTACAATTTACAATATATATATATATATATATATATATATATATATAAATCAACTAGAATCATAATTATGAGTATACTCAAATACTACGAGAACTCAATCAGTTCTCATACTTTGAGATTTTCAAAAAGTATCAGACATATTTATATAAATATTCACATTTTAAGGAAAAAGTATTAGCTTTAATACCATTAAAGCCTCAAATATAAATATTCTAAAAAAAATGAAAATAAAATATGTTTATACTAATGTATTTATGAAGATGGAATTTCCATATATATAATATGGAAATAATAAACATTTATTATTTCGTTGGGTATCCAATAATGTTAATTCTACAATTCTTGTAATAACCTAATAATACACCGAAGAGTGAGAATAAATCAACTGAAAAACGGCAAGGGGATAAATATAATTTTGTTAAAGGATCGACGTTCTTCTCTCCTCTCTTAATTGTGGATTCCATCGTTTACTGTTTGTTGATTTATAAAACATTTTCTCTTCATTAACTCGCCGATAAAAAAATTATCATAAAATAACAAAATTTCAAGTGTGACGAATAGATTCGCTAACATCTAAATACAGATCTTAATGGCTCCAAGAAAAATAAAAAATATATAAAAAGAAGACAAATATTTTCAATAGTCTGTTAAAAATAAATGATATTATTTTGATCGTCTTAGACCACCAAACACAAACTGCAATATGATCCGTCACGCAGGGGCAGCGTAAACTAAGCATATTTCTCCACACTACTAATCTCATTTCATCATATATTCCCAATTTCTTAGTAAAAGTAAAAAACCGATGAGTAGAAGTGGTCCTCCCCTCTAAACCGCCCCCTCTTCCTGGTCCGATTTCAGCCGTTAACGAATATGAACATTAGAGTTGAATTAATCGGTTAAATGTTGTGTCCGGTATAGAATAAATAAGCATTTTCGAGTTAAGACGGTAAAATCTTATTGATGTCCTCAGAATACGTATTTGCATGTATCTCGCGCAGTAAAAGTTAAACGAAGACAATATTTGGTATTTAAGCTTCGAATAAAGTGATTCGTGTTACAACAGGTTATTCTTAATATGACAGTAGTAGGAGTGGGCGGTTACTGAAGGCTGAAAACTAAAAAATGCAAATATTTATAGTGAAATAACTTTATAGAACATTAAATTTGCAGTAAGATCGGTTCTATACAATTATTTATTTATTTATAATACATCAGTTTACAGGATAAACCCATACTGATGAGAGGTCGGTTACACAATGCTTTACAAAATATGATCCCATTACTTGGGGTACAAACAAAACACATTAGAAACAATACAAAATCAGTAGCAATAAAATAAGATATAAATTGAGAATAAAGTAAAATTAATTGTTTTACAAAACAAATAAGGATAAAATAAAAGACTAATAAACAACAATAAAGAAAGATAACATAGGATTTAAATAATCTTACAGTATCCAACTCAGAAATAAAACTTAGAACTAAGCGAAACCAATATAATTTAAATATTTTAGACAGCGGAATATATGTACTTGTATTTTAATATAGCAAAATAGGAATTACAAACTAAATAATACATTTTCTATTTTTTAAACAATTAACTATGTATAAGAACATATTATGTAATTGGTCTTCTGTACGAATACATAATAATGTTACAATATCAATAGAATTAAACAAATATTTTTGAATAAAATATGTTCTAAAGTAATTATTTATTTGGCATTCAAGGATAAAATGAGAGAAACAGTCTTGTCCTGTTTGGCAAAGGGGCATGGTTTGTCAACAGCGAAATTAAAACATTGCCCATTATAAACAATTCTATTTTGCTTGTCACCAGCCATTCTGACTTGGGCTATAAGTCTTTTCTTGTTAATATGCTGTGTCCACTGGATATATTCTTCTCCAAAATTCAAACATCTCAGATGTCTATAAATAGAGTTATATTTTGATTTAATGATGCTTTCAATGTCCAAAGAAAACAGATGATTCTGGAAAGCTGAGATTAGAAATTCCTTCTTTTTTCGAATTTGGCCGTAATCGCGCTCTAGCCAAAGGTGTTGTTGCCCAATCACTGCAAGATAGTTCTTCAATTGTAGGGTCCTATTATAAGGAATAGATTCTGTTTTACTGAGGTTACAGAGACGTATAAGACAGGCTTTAGGGAGTTCACTATCAGACATTTTCAAAATCTTAAACCACCAATTCAGCAGGTTCTATACAATTATATGGTCCGACGTGTTTTTAAAATTTTAAAAATTCGTCCTAAGCCCCTCTTCTGATCAAATTTCATACATTAACGAATTTGATCTTTATTTTTACAACGTCTAAATATCCAATAAACAAGAATTGCCACTGCTAGAGCGTTGAGAGGCATAAAAAAAAACAAATAAAAATTATCCAATGTGTCATATATACCGGAAATTAACTACTTTTATTTGAATTCCTAATGTTAAGGTCCTGTTAGCTAACTGTATTAGTGAAATTAATACTCCTCCCATGGCATTTTAGGAAACCCGTCATTACTAATATTATAGTCTTAATGAGTTCAGCCTTCATTACATCCTCCTTGTTCTAATTTGCGGTTCCAGTTTACCCAAACAAATGAACCTTCAATAGACGGTTTCAAAAACCTATGTTTCACTTATTTTATTCATAGAGAACGACTGTTTTTTTTTTGTAGTTCTTTCCTCTTACATTAATTAATTCGTAGTTTACAGAATTAATTTAGATATATGTGTATTTGAGAAATGTTTTGATCAGGGCAGTGACCATAATTATGATTATGAGCATAATGAGTGGTAGTGGGCGGATTACCCATCACAGTAGTTAGTTATACTCTGACCTTGCACTATAAGCAGCATTTTAACCAAACTTGGAATGGAATCTTGCACTTTCTAAGAGTTTTGGGCTACAGAGTTTTGTTGTATTTTAAAATATGACTCGCTTTACCCGTTACCACAGTGTCAATCAAAAGTTTTGAATATAAATAAGGCCAAAATGCTTAAGAAATCATTGTGAAAACGACATACTCACCCTTGTACTTAGCACATTTTTTAGCAGATTTCCCTTTTTGAATTTGCCAGTGGATCAAAAGGGGCAATACTTTTAAGTCCCAAGAGAACAAACAAGTTGACACAAAAGTGAAGAACCTAAATATTTAAACTTTTAAATATTATGTTATAATGTAATTCATCCAGCAATTAAAATTATTTTCCATATTTGAAACTTCATTTAAAGGGTGTTTAGGGTAAAAAATAACTGAAAAATTAGTTAATATAAAATCATTAATTAAATTATAAATTTACCTTGTTATTCCTACATTACAGTTTATACAATCGATAGCCATGTCGAGCTGACTAAGTAAATCCAGCCTGCTCTGTGTGTGTGTGTGTGGTATAATATAAACATGTATTTTATATATATAACCTATAACACCCAGTATTATTAATAATAATAAAAATAAAAACCCCAGTTTTCTGAGAATAAATAATAATAATACAGTGCTAGTGTTTTAGAAATTAAAAAAGGTAGGCCATTTTTAATTTATAAAAGCGTGAAAACATTTTGATAGGTCCATATTCCATCAAAATTGTTCCCTTTGTTCTAAACATTAATGATATTAAAAATTTAATCCAGTCCCTATGCCATGTCTTCAATCTGGGTAGGTTTTTAGATTCGAAAAAGTGAAGATGAAGACTATAGAAAGATGTTAAGCATATAATAGAAATTGTTTCAATATTTATTACGACACGCCAAAGATTGTCTTTTAGTGAGGGCCGTTTCCATGGACACAAAGCTTATAAGTTTCCTCGAAATTCTTGAAATACAGAAACTCGAACAAAAAGAGATGAAAAAAAAATATAAAGAAAATAAAACAAGAAGGGGAGTGTTTTGGAGTAATTGAGGAGAAGGGAGGGGAGGGGTTGATGACGCCCCCTCACAAACTCCCCTACCCCCGGTCTGCTAGTCACTCATTCGGTGCTGGCTCTTCGCCCTGAACCCTTCACTAACCCTCCAGGTAGGTACGTAAACTTAAGAAATATAACTGCTAATAATCATTAGCAGTAAAATATATACTCTCTTTTCATTAATTATGACCACCGGGATAATATTTTTTTATGTCGATATTGGCCATCAGAAGTTTTATAAATTGAAAAAAATATTTTTTGTCAAGATATTATGTGATCCCCGATAACGGTGATGCAGTAATCAAAACGTCAGTCGTACACTTTGTTCTAATTCATAAAAACTTTAATGACCGATATCCACAAAAAATTAGTGTTAGGTGCCTATATGGTCCACTTACAGTAATTTGGTGATCCACAGTTAATTTCCAAATTGATATCTTATGAAATCCACATAAATTCAAAAGTACTTGGAGCTCGTATTTATCTTTAACAAAAAAGTACCAATTTTAAAGGAAAGTACAAAGTAAAAATATAACTAGAAGTAACTTTGCGAGCAGTTCTTTTAAGATTTTATTTTTTAAATAATCAGAATTGACGAAAACAGGTTTATCACATGAGGTGAACCAACTAGCCTTTTTCATCTATAAAAAACAATAATGAAGAAACTAGGCGATAACCATATTAGACTGACCGAGGTATAGAGAGTGGATCTTTCAACTAATAACATCATAAGGGACGGACATAAACCTTAGAACTATAGGTAATCTTAAATGATATGTATCAGGTTTAATTTACTATTTTATTGTGAACAAACTACAGCGATACTGAGATTAATTCAGGAACTTATGTATATAAAGTGAACCACCTATATTAGATTAATTTAGTAATGGAGATATTTAGTTATAAAAGATTCTTGATTTATCATTTAAAAAATATATATATTTCATTGGTTCCATATATGTTGTGTTCTTCCTGTTGAACTCTTTTCTTAATTTCATCAATCCAAAGTCTTTGTGTAAGAGGACGCATATCAGGTACGACGAGTGTAGTAAAGTAGAAAATGTATTGGAATATAAAACAATTGCAGAAATTATAAAAAAAACAAAATAACTTTAGGTTTAAATCTATTACAACGAATTAAAAAAAAAATCATAAAAGTTTCGTTAATATTAGCTTCGAAACGTTTCTGTAAATGACTGAAATATGATAGATTTTGCTTGTATATATATGACTCACTAGGTATCTTTCTCAAAGAGAGCATTAGCTCTGAGGACGGAGACAATAGACTTTGAAAGCGCTTAGGGTTGAAATAAAAAAAAGTCCGTCACCCAGGGGCTGCGTAAACTAAGCAGATTTCCCACGTGAAGTTTTAAAATAGAGAAATCTCCATACGAGAGCCGAACTGTTACGGAAACGGCCGAACTAGGTTTTGGCGGGAAACTCAGTCGTCTGTTATTCGCCTACATTTAATAAAAATGCAAATATCTCGGTTAATATTCAAGATAGAGAATAAATCTATATAACAATATTTATAGTAAATTTAATTTGGAATAAGATTGGTTCTATACACTTTTTTGATGCTACTTATAGTAACGGAGATATTTCTAATTTTCGAAAGTCCCCCTCTAAACCCTCCCACTGGTCTGATTTCAGCCATTAACGAACTTGATCCGTCTTTTTGAATAAAACGTTTAAATATCGAGTTTGGTAACGATCAAACAAACATTGCGACCGCTAGAGCGTTAACAGACAGACATATATATATATATATATAATTTTGAACGGACCACATTTCCTTCATCTCCTGGGTAGGATCGATGGGCATTTGTAGAAATTTTTCACTTCCATCAACACTACTGTGAAACAATATGTGTGTGCTTTCAGTCCCAGAGGAGAATTTTGGAAGGACAAACATCAGAAAGCAGCCATATTGTATAAAAAGTCCGTCACGCGAGCGCAGCGCAAACTAAGCAGATTTACCATCGGTGTGATTCCAAGTTGATGACGTCATCCCACCATTCGATTCTCGTTTCCTCTCCAAACAAGAAATCTTTGTAAACAGGGCTAAAACAATTTATCTGGACTTTAATGATATATTATGTTTTGATAATGTGAGAAGACTAGAAGAAAACTTAAAAAATACAAATATTGATTCATTAAAAATGTATTACGCAACAATTTTGGAAGAATACATTCTTAACAAGGTTTTTTATATAATATCATTTTATCTGGTTCATTCCTAAAGAGATATTTCAATTTTGTATTTTACCCATTTTCTAAACCGCCTCTCCTACTGGTTCGAATTCAATTGTTAACGAGAGTAAACTTTTATTTTGTATGTAATGATTAATTTCGAGTATGCTATTGATCAAATAAAAATTAAAGCCTCTAAGCTAGAATGTTCATTGTTATTATCATAACATAAATTTATTCCTTTTTCTTACATAACGTAAGTTTGAAAACAATACAATAATACGTTTCATGATATATTGGCTTATTGCTAATGTAGGATGAGTAGGAATGGCGGTTTACTGAAGGCTGACTAGTAAAAAATCCAAATATCTTGGTAAATATTCAACAATTATAGAAAACTAAATTTTTAACTAGATTGGTGATACAACATTATTCCATTTGACTCATAATACCGGAGATATATCTATTTTTTTTATTTTACCCCTCTAACTCTCATCCAGGTCTGATTTCAGGCACTAACCTACTTGATTTATAGATTTCCATTACGGTCTTAATGATTGAGTATGGTAACGTGACAGTACAAGTTATGACCGCTGGAGCAGTAGCAGGAATATGTATAGATTCACATATACCCGTGTGAGTTTGAGAAGATCTCTGTGTCTTAGTTTAATAATGTTGGACCCTTTCCACAAGTTCACCAACGTTGGAGTGGGGGCTCCCATCTGAATACGCTCTCAATTCATAATTCTAAATGTCTAAACAATAATAATATAATACGGCTATTATAATACTTTCAATACATTTTTTTAAACATGTTTTTTAAAAATATGTCCAACTTGCTTATTTACTAACTTTCGCTAACAACGAGTCAGTTTGAAAAAAAAAGTATATAAACTATATTTAAAGACCTTATGAACAAAACATTTTAGAGATTTCCTTCAAATCTGAGGAAATCAGCTATTGAGGTTGTACTCATGATAGGATTTTCGAAAAATTTTATACATACATTTGTCTGTTAACGCAGAAAATTTGTCTCGTGAGTACGTCATCAATTTACAATTTTACGTTCTTTACTCGAAAATGTTTATTTGATCTGTACCATACTCGATTTTTATCCATTTCAGTCAATATGAAAGGTCATATTTGTTATTAGCAGAAATCGGAAAGTGAATAGGGGGGTCCTAGAGTGGGGGGGGTCAAAAATTTTAAATATCTATATCGATAAATATAAATATAAATTTTATGAAGCGGAATTTTATAGAGCCAATCTTGTAAAAATTGTTGGTGGCGCTTTACAATTGTTGGTTTATGCATTTTTTCGCAACTCAAATATTAAGCGAGTAATTCTTACTTTCTGGTTTTCCGTCAGAATATGTGGTGAGACAAGATCACTAGTGTTATATCATCATGTGGAAAATCTGCTTAGTTTTATGCAGCCTCTGCGTGACGGACGTTTTGTATGAAATCAATTATTGTTCCATTCATACATTGGATTCGAAGTGGGTACAAAATGAGCTATAGTGTCATATTTATTTGAGTTGCATCTAAATTACGTAGATTATAACAAACGTTAATGGTACCATATCAAAAGTGAATATCTTAAATATTTTCACTTACTGAAATAATTAAAGGAACGAATAATTTTTATAGAGATTTGTTTATTTTTGTATTAGGTGGGAGGGGTTTTAATAGGTCAAGGTTTATGAATGGAGAACTTTCTGCAGGAAATAAAAGTATCAACTTACTACAACCTTTTTGTAGTGGGTTGTTTGTTATACACAATGCTATGAATACAGTCAATTGGAAAGGTAAACTGTAAGCAGCTTTTAATATTCAATAATACAAGTATAGAACATTACACAGCAGACTTTTGGGATAACTGCTTTTTTTGATTACTTGGGTTTATGAAAGGGAAAGCATTGCTATAATACCTCTGAAATCTTTTTGAGACCAGCGCAAAACCAAATTGGAATATTCCATGCCATCTTTATTTTTAAAATATTGTTTAAATAATATTCCTAAGGAAAAAATAAAAAATCGCGCTATAAATGATAAAATTCGAAAACTACGTGGTCACTCTCCATGCTACCGTCACTAGACTTATTAGAAAAAATAAAAAATAAACAAAATATAAAAAAATGTTGTATATGACAAACTCTAAAAATCTTGTATAAAATTTTATGTAATTCACCTATTTCCTTTCATATAAAATATATGGTTTGGGTACAGCGTCCTTAAATTTGGTTTCTAATTTTGATCATTTGTCCAAAATTATGCCTCTAATGGGCATTGTACAAAAATAACCATGGTTCATGCTCATATCTCCTGGTTATATCGATTTTCAAAGCTTTTTCATATTCTTTATTGAAACTTAAAATTAGCTGTTTATAGCATTTTTGTGCTTTTTCGAGGAGGAGAAGAAAAGTTAACCCGAACTTTTAGACTAATTCTTAAATGCAAAAACATTCCTTGATAATTTAAGCTAGTGCCCACTTATATTGCAAATATTGCTAATCAAGATCGTGAATCTCCCGGTAACACCGTTCTCTAGAGATCATGGTATTACGTAAAAAAAAAGTATAATAAAAAAAAATATTATGAAGTATTTAGGGACGCATGATTGAATAAATCTGAAGCAATGGATGAAAATAAAATGAATGAAAAATGAATTTTTGTAGTTATTTGTACTTCCGGCCTTCCTTGACCAAGGTTTGGTATCTTTCTTCGTAACTGGCAATAGCTTGCAATTGCTCAGCTAAAGTTTTGGAGGCACCCAGATATTTTTTCATGGCCCACAGATCTCAAGAAAGTCAACCATCCACCTACCTAATTATAGCAATCTTATCTTATAAAGTATACATAAAAGGAGAGCATGAAATATTTGTTGATATATTATTTGATGATTTAGGCCCCAGCCCCTGACCTCAGGGCCCGCCCGCACCCCGTGCCTTGCGGGACTCTCATTGTTGCCACTGATTAAATTGTTTTTTCCCAACAAAATGAAAAAAAAAAATAGAGTAGTAATTTATTTCTTTATTTTCCAACCAAATCAAAACAACATTTTATATAACTACATAGTAGTCAAGAATTAAAATATTCAATTTAAAATAATATTCCAAAAAGATTTCCGTAACGAACATTAACATATCCCCGAGATGCAATTCATCATAATCCAGGTACTTAAAGGCTCAGGATGCGTGTAAGGGAGTATCACTATGAGAGCTTTAGCTTTTGAGTTGGCATTCTGGCAGGTGGAAGTGACTTCTAATGTAGGTAGATGAACGAAATGGCTACGTTTCCACTGTAACAATTTATTAAAACGACAGAGCGCTTTCGATGCAGTGCATATCATCAGTGCTCGAACGTCCTTCATCATGAAATCATTAACTTTTAATTTCAAAATCTCAAAACTACGACGACATTATTTCTCACTGACCAAACAAACGACGGTCTTATTTTTGAAGCTCTTTTACTACTATTTGCAAACATTTGAGAAATAGTATATGTGGACGACCTCATTAGCGTATGACCTTTAGGTATTTGGATAATGCTCATGAAGTAGATTCTTCAGACTGTATTTTAGCATATTTCTCTTAAGGGAAATCTGCTTTTGAGGCTGTTTCTCCCTGCCACGTCCTAAGTTTTATATATATATATATATATATATATATATATATATATATATATATATATATATATATATATATATATATATATAAGCCGTGTATTAAAAGCAAATAGCGCAGGGTGGATCCACTGTAATGCCGCTGGATCTTAAAATATGGATAGTCATATTTGCACCCTTCCTACATCAACTAACTGCAAATTTTGGGGAATGTGAATATCCATAAAATTTAAACATCGTGAACATTGACGGATGTGCTTTACTAAAAACAAGGAGATAGCTATTAAAAGGAGACAATAGAATTAAATTATACATATTTTTATGAAATGTCATATCAAATTTTATTATGAAAACATTTAATGAACACAACAATATCGTAGGAAAAAAATCGAAAGATATTCCCTCTAACCGAAGGTTTCTCGTCTTTAATTTGATTACTAGGAGAACACGATTAACAGTTAGTAGCCGTAAGGAGTCTTATTAAAAACAATTTGAAATATGATAATAAATTGTAACTAACATCTGTAGATGTAAGCCCATCAGAAATAATAACCAATATGCCCTCTGGCATAAGGGACAATGGATCAACATGCAGAAACGTTTCAATAATCATAGAAGAATTGTATACGGCATGAATAAATACTTGAAGAATTAATGTTGTTGGCCCTATAATAGGACCAATATTACAATATGTAGTTTTCGTTCGTTAATAAATTATGTAACGTTTCTAGTTGTAAAACCATAAGAACCATAATCTATAAGAATGGAAAATTACCAGCGCAGCGTCGTAAACCTCTCCAAAAATTCTATTTTACAACGCGTCTTGGCTGAAGCAACCAAGCCCTCGATGAAAATCCTTGCAGAATGAGTTTCTAAAAAGGCCCACCTTACCAAAGTTGCGTAATTAGCGAATTTTCATATAATCCCCCTCCATCGTTTTTGTACTTGCACACAACCCAAAAAAAATATTTGTCCTCCACAAACCACTAAAGCTCTTAAAATATCGAAACTCAAATATTGTTAGTAATTTAATAGTAAATAAAATATTATTGTCGTGAGCATGTATTTTAATGTCCATAGTCAAATACATTTCCTCCTTGCCTAAATTCACATTAAAAACTGAGGGAAGACTGAAGAGTACATTAAAACTGTAGTCTGGGAACCATACTGGATTATCCCTATTATTATTCGGATTATCCAGGCTATAATTCATCTAACTCTAGTCTCGAGTGGCATTTTCTCTGCTGATGCTTTATTACAATGAATGAATTTTTCCGCCGTTGCCGTGATTGGTGATATGATGCAAAAGACAAGGGGAAACGGCTGCATATCCTTATAACCCTTTTCTTTCTCTAATGCTTTCATTATTATTGGAGCCATCATTTATTATCGAAACACGTTAAAATGTTAAGCCGGTGATTTACGTAACTATTTGTCCAAAATTATTTCATACCCAATCAATCAATAGAAAAATATACTGAAGAAGGGAAACCAATCCTGAAATTGCGATCATAATATTTTTAAAAATGAGGAAAATATGGATGAGGGAGTTCGGAAGCTTGGAGGGAGACATCAAATTAATTGATAATAATTGAGAAGGGCTGGGATCAACATTTCATTTAAAGCAAAATATATATATATATATATTTTTTTTTATTCTACCTCTTAATATAGTGGATAGCCACCCTCACGAATTGTTGGAATGGACGGTTGGCCCGATTATATAGCATATAAATTAACTTTGGTTTAACTGACTTCATTATATCAAGAACTTCATTAGCTCAACAACAATATTCTTTTTTAAGCCAGATGTATGGCTGGTATTATGTCCAAGAATTATAATTATAATTAACTAGTAATTCACGTACCTTTATTTGAACATAACTGTACATGCTTGTTCTGCTCGAACAATTATTTTAATACAGTATATTATTATAATATGCTTTGCATTTGATAAAACCTCAATTTTCCTACAAGTAAAATATATTTGCAGGAAGGTTTTGTCATAAAATATTATCTAGTATTCCATAGAATATAGGACGCCATAGATTATATAAGGATAGATTATATAAGGGTAGGAAATTACGAACAGAAAGAGAAGCACGCTGTTTGAAAGAAAAATCTGTTCTTTTACACTGGACGAGTGTGTGTGCGCTCATTGTCCTTATATTCTCATTCATAATTATTATTTATAAAGAGTGCACAGTAGATTGAAATAAATGGTGTGGCCTGGTCTTCTGGCATTATTCCCAGAGAAATATTTTAGTCATGTTTGGTCACAGAAGCAAAGACAAAGTTTAGCAATTCGACAAAGAACGAAATATGAGAAACTATTAGATAAAAAAACTTCATCTTCATCTATACAATTAACGGACTTCTTAGCTATATTACTCCCCAACCAAATTTAATTTTTTAGATAAACCTATTTGAGAAAGATTGGACATTCAAGTAACAGTGCCTTGAATAGAATTGGAATTCTAATAACAATTACTGAGAACTTCAACAGTTTTTTCCAATATATTAAAAAAAATTTACCCATGTATTTCAGTCATGATTAAAAAAGCCCGTTTCGTCACGCAGGGGCTGCGTAAACTAAGCAAATTTCCCACGTGAAGTTTAACAATAGGTAATTTAAATATCTACATACTGGTAACACTTAACACCACCGTCAATATTAAGTGAATAAATACAAACGGTAGAAATGAGAAATATTTCAGTCAATTATAATTACCTCCCAGCGGAAAGCATCTGAATTTTAAACAAGCAGGTCAGCCAACCTCTCAGAGCTGAACAGATAGATAGAAATGTTCTTCACCGGAAAGAAAAACAATTGCTGAAACATATCTGAATATAACATATTAATTTTATTCAAAACTATTTATGATATCTAATACTGTCATTTATAATTAATCAGAATAATTTTTATCTCAATCACTCAAATTTTAGTAATCCAAGAACTAAAGACAGGGGGAGGGCTATTAACAGTAACAGAACGTATTTTCTTGAACCTCGTATAGTAAAGGTCTCTTGAAAACAATTTTTGGCATTTAAGCTTCGAATAAAGTCGTTTATTATATAACAGAGTATTGTTTATATAACATGAGTAGGAGTGGGGGTACACTGAAGGCTGAAAACTAAAAAAATTAAATATTTATGTATATAACAATATATATAGTACATTCAAATTGCAATAAGATTGTTTCTATACTTTTTCAATCCAACGTATAAAACGAAGATATGATTAACCCTCTCTACCCCCCCCCCATACCACTGGTCCGATTTCTGCCATTAACGAACTTGACCGTCTATTTTACATAAAAGGATTAAATATCGAGTTTGGCAACGATCAAACAAAAATTGAGAACACTGAAGCGTTCCCTTGAGGGAAATCAGCTAAAAGAAAACACAATTTTAGGTATCCGTCGGAAAAATTTTTTTTTGGGGTCGAATATTTGTGCTCAGCATTGTCGGAATATCAATAGGAAGCGTTCATATCAAGTCATCGGTCAATACAACATAATGTACGTTGAATCCAAAAGATTTCTTGCGAGTGGAAATCAGCAGTGGTATGAAAAGTGCCATGGTTTATAGGATGTCAATCCATGTCACGATAGGAAATTAACTCTGTCACTATTAGGAAGCCAACTTACTTCGAAACCTTTTCGCCTTGTCAATAGGCACTGCCAGGAGGCCGATATCCCACAACACGAGGCATATCACTGTCACTTTCTTTGTTGCCACAATATTTATTTTTTACACTTCTATTATTACTATAAATAGAAATGTCATACCTGGTTCCTGCTGAGCCTTGCCATAAGAAAACTTCCCTTTTCAAAGGCATAATCTCATACTTGAAAGTTATTACTCAACTTAAATACGACAATGTTCATATTTTGACACACAGCGTAATAAAATATTCGAACAAAGTGAAAGTGGTACAATCGTTGGCTTGGTAGTTTCATATTACAAGTCCTTAAACATTTCGCATTTGGGTAAAATACCTTAGACATCCCTTTGACTTTGGAGGATAATGGCCCCATACCCATACGGTTTCAGGCAATGACTAGTTATACCACTATTCTAATCAAACCTGCATGGAGACATTCCAGTACGCCAATAAAAAACTAATGGGGAAAGTTACTTCAAACTATTTCTTATTATATTATATAGTATGCTGCAACCAAATGCCCAATTGTGTTGACGAATTAACTATATACTTTAAATATTTAAATAAATAAATAAATAAAATATAATTATAGTATAATATAGTAATTATTTTATTGAGTAGTGTTTCAAAATATCATCAGATATATAAACTCGCATTTCTCCACCACTTAGGATAATGATTAAAAGTTTCAATAATTATGAAAAATAGAACTACAAGAAAATGATGGATAAAATAAAAAACAATATTGAAGTTTTGAACAAAGAGGCAATTTTGACGTCAGAATGATTAGTACTGTTTAGTATTAAAACATTGTTCATAATTGTGACTCTTAAATCAGCTCATAAGTGGTATAAGATGCACGTCCCTCACTAATATTTGCAAATACAGTCACAGGTTGAGGTAAATGTATTTGCTAAGTGGTTATAAGGTAATTGTTGTGATTAAATATTAACTATTATATACACATGATATTTTAAGCACAAGCATACGAACACACACACACATTATACTCTCTCTAAGAATTAAAGTCCTTCTCTATTTTTCTCTCAAACCCATTACATTAGATAATATTTTCATTTCATCGATACAGAAAAAGCTGTATGTTCATAATAAGATAACCTTTCAGCACATAGCATAACAAAATATTCCAACAAAGCAGATATGTGGTGCATTCGAAAGTTTCATAATTTCACAACAAGAGGTTGATAGTGTCAAGTCCTTAAATATTTTACAATTTGGCTGTAGCCTCAGTTTTAAATATTTCTCAAATTGCGAAATTTACAAATTACAACAAGGCACATTAAAATATGAAGAACATTAACCTCTTGAATGTTTTGTGTAAGTGTGAGTTCACATAGTTTTTTTTACTGACGACCCTAAATCTTTTTTTGAGAAAATCATTTTCGATGAAAGTGACTTTTCTGAAGATCCTTCAGACATGTTTCCTGTGAGCGAAATATATATATTTTTTTACATACGTTTCTTACTGAAAACATATTACCAGAAAAATCTGTTTGTTTAGTGTTACTAACTACTTATGCCAGGAAAATAAGCTTTGTAATTTGTTTTACTTTTAATAGAAAGTATCGTATCAAAATAAACAGCCTTTATTTGTTGATTAGAGTACAATAAAATAGGAAATCTATTCAAAGGATCATATGTAAAAAACTGTTCAAATATTTACGAGCATTATTTAGTAGATCATGAATTATGAGTTAATGAATTAATGATATTTTATGGGATTAATATTATGTTGGTGGTTGTAAATGTGTATTGGAATAACCAACAGCATTTTTGCCAGATTACTGTAGTTTCATAAACTGGCAATGGCAATTTAACTGTTCAGGATATAGTAAAGAGTTTTATTTTTATAATTTCAATTCATGAGAAAAGCTCCATTATATTTATTGTTTGGTTTTTAATGTATTAAAAACTAATAAAATATTAGTGCCAGTAAATTCAGAAATTAATAATTTCATAAATGGACCTAAAAAAGAAATCAAAAGGCCATATTCTGTACCTATCTTTCATGATCCAATAATTTATCACTTAAGGTATAACAATAAATAAGTAATTCTAATATTTGAATTTTACCAAAAGTTGTATAAATACTTAAAACTCCAGTACTCTACTCAAGATTATTTAAAAAACTGAAAATAGAGAACCGCCTAGTCCAATATTACTGAATGATGTAGACAGCGTAACCTACGCAGATTTCCCACGCGTAGCAATGACACGCAGGTAACGTCATCTGCATATTGCATCTCTCAGTACAGCCTTAGTAAGAACCGTAAATAAATACAATTTTAAACTTAAGCCGAAAATAAAATATTCAGTGGCCACGAGCGGAATGGGTGTTTTCTGAAAGCTTGAACCCAAAACACTAATAATTCCGGCAATTTTCGAGTTATTTAGGATTTCAAATGGCATCCCTCCTCTCTTAAACTCTTATTATTATTAATTTCGATTTCTGCTATTAACAACCTCGATCAATAATTTAAAAAAAAACTGGTCACTAGAGCGTTTACGGGTATGTAGACCTGATTTTCGGCACTTAGTGTTAATAGAAATTTGAAGACATTTTTCAACAAATGTGTCACCTGCACAACCTAAATATATATGAACCAGAGCAAAAGGCGGGACTTTGATTAGTACGCCAATTTGGTGATGAACACAACCTGGCATCACTTAGGAGGGTACTAGTTACAAATCTTACAGCATCACTTTATTTGACTCATTTTTTTTCATGTTTGCGTTTTCTCCAACGTATCTTCATGAGTACAATTAATATCACTAAAAGACGCAGCCTCACCACGTTCGAGTAGGACTGAAGTTTCTAGGCATGCTTCGCAAGTACCTACTATTAACGTACAGTATGGACGTTCCAGTCTTGAGAGGAGTGCAAATCCCCTAGCCATGGACTGCCAGCTTTTGTTAGTGTTAATAAATTACACCCCGCCATTGTGTATTAAAAAGTGAAACATTTAGTGCATTAATAAAGGGAGTTAAGAAAGAAGGGTTTAATTTGACGCCAAGTGTTATCAGATTACTGTTGATGTACTGGTTCACCTCAAAAGGCTCCATGCAAATTTTCCGTGCCTCTAATAGGGAAGAAGAAATTCGCTATTCTTTCTCAATCCGATTGCTCTTAACAGATTTTGCTGGTTAACGAACTTAACGGAAGAAATAAAAATATATTTCTTGTTTCATGGATAACAATCATTCCGTTTGAGTGTATAAACATTTGCACGAATGTTGAGTGTACCATCTAGGGGCTACAAATTGAAAATGTATCAATATCCAGGGCGTGGGGCTTTTCCACAGTAATTTCGTATTCCCTAAGACCCCGAAATTCAAATTTATTAGTTGTTATTTACCACAATAACTAAGTTTCCATAAAACAAATAATTGTTAACTCCTTATTCACCTTTAATGAATATTATTAATCCCTTTTACACGCTTCCCATTTGTGATCGAGTGCGTTAATTCATTTTCTCATATACATTTTTCAAAAACAAAAAAACAAAACAAAGATTAATCTAACAATTTAATATTTCAGGCCTGACATACTTTCTAAAACTTCGACGTGACTTTGTAACTCGTTACCATAAACCCCATAGTGTTATATATTGCAAAACTTACGTTGACCAATCTCTAAAAAGTAATTATAAATTCCTCATCGCTAATACAGTATTAAATACATTATCTTAAGCATAATGAACCAAGATTAGTTTTCTCAGCTATTCGCATGTTCATGAATTCCAGTTCCAAGATGTATTCATTATGTTTTATCTTATTTGGCACGAATTGAAAGTAAATTTTAAAATACCATTATTTTACTACAATGTATGTATACCTTTACTTTTAGAGGGGCTCCGGTTAGCCATGTGAGTTAAAGGTTGGCTTTAATCTCACATGGTAAACCTAGAGTGGCGAGTTCGATTCCCACCTGGGCAAGTAGGAATTTATTTAGTGACGAACTCATTATATAAAACCCTTAGTCCCACCCTGGCTAGAAAAGGGTGATAACCTGTAGATAACCCATCCCAATTAGCCATAGTTGCATAAAGTGGACGTTAACAAATAAATAAATAATTATTCGATTTATTAATAATAAATAACTACAAAGTTAAAATGGAGCATTTAGTTCTTTCGTCTAAACTATGAAAGATTACATGAACATAAGAAATCTGCTTTGGGCACCACACGATCTCTTTGTACTCCTATCAAATTAAACCAACAAAATGTTTGGATTCATTTCATTTATTATCGCTCAATTAGCCGGTAATAAATAAATAACATTTAAAATTATTTCATTTGTAAATGATATACGATATCTCCGTTCCAATGCATCTAATCAAAAAATGGTATAGAACATAATTTAAAGGTGTTTTTATTGTGAACAAAAAGGTGTCACACAATCCTTTTTTATCTCTAATACTTACGAAGAAATTTGCAATTTGGATTTCGCTCTCTTCTAAACCACCTCCCAACCACTTATTCTATTTCAATGAAAAGGGGTGCACAGTTAGACGTTACAACAATCCTAAATATAAAATTTCCACATTCTATTATACTTCAGACAAGGATGTAAGAAGCTTCACATAAGTAAAACGTAAAAATCGACTCAGGTCAAAATGAATTTTATAAATCAATACCAAATTATGGTTAGCGCCTTAATAATTATTTTTGGAACTCACTCCTGGAACGTATTAAAATAGTAGTGGTGAAAACAAATAAACCAAAGACTCCAGAGCAGCTTCTAAAGACGTTGTGAGGACAATTGACAGCTCCTTATTGAGAGAATAGTTTTATAAAAGGAGGCCTTCTTCTCAATTCCGCCATACAATTTCCTCTCGTGTAAGGTAGGACAAAAATGTTAGGCAGGGGCTGCCTCAACTAACAGGTTTCTGACTTACTGACCACGCTAAAGCTCTGACACAATCTGTTTTACTTTTTTTTCTGCAATAAGAATCTATGTAAATAGGTCTTGAAATTTAAGCTTCACATTAGTGGCTGATTATCCTTAAGGTTGTACTCATGTCGCGATGTTTAGAAAATATCTCCGAATGTTGACTCTACTAAGGAGATGACGAAAACGAGGTCCGTATAAATTTATAATAAAGACCTCTGTTACCGCTCTAGCGGTCGAAATTATTGTTTGGTCTTTTCCGATTGACGGTCTGGGGAGGGGTGAAATAAAAGTCCGTAACGCAGGGGCAGCGTAAACTAAGCAGATTTCCCACGTGAAGTTTTACAATAGAGAAATTTCACGAGAGCCGAGCCAGTCATGGAAACGGCCGAACTAGCTTTTGGCGGGAAAGTAACTCTCGTCCGTTAGACGCCCCCATTTTATAAAAATGCAAATATCTCGGTTAATATTCAAGATAGAGAAAAAATGCATATGACAATATTTATAATAAATTTAACTTGCAATATGATTGGTTCTGTACAATTTTTCGATCCGACGTATAATAACGGAGATATTTCGAATTTTCGAAAATCCTCCCCTCTAAACCCCACTGGTCCGATTTCAGCCGTTAACGAACTTGAACTTTCTTTTTACATAAAACGACTAAATCGAGTTTGGTAAGGATTAAACGAAAATTGCGACTAGAGCGGTAACAGACAAATATATATATATATATATATATATATATATATATATATATACACAGTTTTGAACGGACCTCATTTTCGTCATCTACTAGATAGGATTGGTGGACATTTGAAGAAAAATTTCGAAAATTCCGTCATGAGTACAAACTCAATAGCTGATTTCCCTTAAGGGAAATCTGCTGAAAATTCGAAATACCACCATTATTATCAGTCGCTTGTAAAACGTTTATAATATAACCAATCTTATTGCAAATTTAATTTCCTAGAATTGTTGTTTTATACTTTTTTTTTTCATTGTCTGGCATATCATATATGAATTGGATCAAAACTATTATTTACATTTTCTTATGGTAATCAAGAAAGAGAAATTTTGTATTTCAGATCCCTGAAAGCTATTTTTTCTGGTTAATGAATTTAAAAATCTACACTCACTCACACACAGAGGAGGAAAAGAAAGGGGGGGTGGGAAAGAGAGAGACAGACAAACAGGCTTTTCATATATTTAAAGCCCATGTCAACTAATTTCAAACGAAATAACCGTTTAAAATAGGAACTAGAAAATATATATATTAATAAAACTACTGGGTTAGGTATGTATGTAATCTTATGACTGGAAATTATAAGATTTCACTTGAGTTGATGTACTGGCGACCTACAGATACCCTTCATAGGTTGTGTAGCATTAAATGAGTTTCAGGCAGTGTGCAGATTGAGACTTTTTCAAATGAGCACTCAAAATAACTTAGATTAGTAATATTCATAAAACGGTAACAATGAAGTAATAAACTGAGTACATAGTAATATGTTTTAACATAAATGAAATGTTTGTGTAAAAATACCCTGGCTGATAATAAAAATAAATAAATACTATAGTCATGAATTTTCTCTCCAGTGAGAACTAACTGAATCTACTCTTAATGACAAAAGTATGGGGATGTCAAATAACGTTCTTTATATTTTATTTAAACTGATGGCTTATTAACAAAGTTTATTTTACCTTCTAGACTTTTACGCTCTCTGGGTCTCAACGTAGCAACCGAATTCATAGCCTCATCGAAAGTCACATTTTTCGGTTCCTAAAATATTTCCTAGCGTTTTCTACCCAATTGTCTCTTACTTGGTCCGGAATTAAATTTATAAAATGAGTGGTCCTCTAAGTATCCGCCATGAAGACACTAGCTTTGCATTACTAGTTTTCTACGGTGTCAGTATACGACAGTTATTATATGATGAAAATGAGGCTTCCTCAAAATTATAGAAAATAGTATATTTTATATTAAACTAAAGATGGGCGTAAGGATAATGCTTAAATTTTCAATTGTTTAAAGGTTGTTTAAATAATGACTATTAATCAATAATGAATATATATATATATATATATATATATATATATATATATATATATATATATATATATATATATATAATTCTAATGTACGTGTGTGTGTCACTGAACTCATCCTAAACGGCTGTACCGATTTGAGTGATTTTTTTTTTTGTATGATTTTGGGTGAGGCTCTGGATGGTTTAGACTCACAAATCAGCCCGGCAGATGGAGCAGAAGTGGGGGTTGTAAGGGAAGCCTAAAATTAAAAATAGCGATATTTCGTTTCCTAAGGCGATATTTCGTTTTCGGCAAATATGCACAGGATAAAATTTGTTTATTTTGTTATTTAGAGTAACTTTTCTTATATTCTCTTTTGTCGTATAACAAAGTATAAACGAGATATACACTAAAACATTAAAGTGGGAGCCAACATTTTATTGGGCACTAACGATTGAAAAGAACTTAACAAAACTGTATATTTAAATTAGCATTAATTCTTCCATGATTATAATCTATATTAATTTTTTTAGGTTCGAACGGAAGTATTTGTTTTTAGGCAAACGTGCACATAACAAAAGTTGTTTTTTGTGTTATTAAAAGTAACTTTTGTTTTAAACATAATATTATTTAATTTAATATCCTAATCGCTTGAAATATCATGCAGGACAGCGTGTGTCGGGCCCGCTAGTATATATATATATATATATATATATATATATATATATATATATATATATATATATATATAATTCGTATGTTGTTGGATGTGGGAGTGCAGACCTAGGAAACAGGTCTTAATAACAAGAAGTCTTCCCTCCAATTTCTTTATTAAAGCACAAGACCTTTCGGCACTAATGTGTCATCATCAGGTGCTCGGCAGTAAAATAGTTACTAGCGCTACGGCTTTGGGGCCATTACTCCCACTGAGACCACTCTTACTGGTGAGTTAAGGCCTTGTGCTTTAATAAAGAAATTGTTGGGAACACCATGTTATTAATACCTGTTTCTTTGATCTCAAAAATAAAGATCAAGTTCGTTATATGTGAGAAATCGGACGAGTGGGAGGGGGGTTTTGAGGGGGAATTTCGAAAATTTGAAATATCACCGTTATTATAAGTCAGATCGAAAAATTGTACAATCCCAATCATATTGAAAATTAAATCACCTATAAATGTTGTTATGTTTGATTGTTTAGTTTTCATCCTGAAGTAAACCCCCACTCCGACTCATATCATATCAATAATAAGCTGTTATATCATGAGTCACTTTAGTCAAAGCTTTTATACCAAATATTGTTTTCATGAAACTTTTATTATGTAAGATACATGGAAATTTGTTGTTTGATGACGTTAAAATTAAGATTTTGTGTTCTAACTCGAAAATGTTTATTTGATCTATACCATACTCGATATTTAGCCTTTTCTGTCAAAACTAAAGATCATATTTGTTAGTGGCTGGTTACGGACCAGGAAGAGTGGTGGTCTAGAGGGGGATTTGAAAATTCAAAATATATCAGTTATTATGGGTCGGATCGTAAAATGTTATACAACCAATCTTGTTATACTGTTGATACTCTACAATTGTTCTATGCATTTTTTGTTAACTCAAATACTAATGGAGATACGCTTTTTGTTCTGAATATTTTGTTTAACCCTTAAATCATTTTTAATAATAACAATCATTTCTCACAAAACTTTATCGAGTCCAGCCTCAAGCAGTTCGAGTAGAACCTCGAGCGTAGAGTCAAACTCGAACTACGAGTTCTCTGTCAAAATAATTCGAATCATTCTGCTCCGTAAACTACGTAGATTTCCCAAAAGTTAGAATATGACTAGCTGATTATCTCATCTCGCCATCTATTCTCTATTTCTCCTGTAGTAAAGCCTATGTATACAGGAATTAAAACGTTAGCTGGGCATGAGATGGTTGAGATGACTTTAAGTGGATTTACAAATGGCTGAAACCAAAAAAATACGAATAACTCGGCTAATACTCAAGTTAGAAAAAAACATATATTGTACAAAATTAATATTTCAATAAGATCGGTTACATAAAAGTTATTAACGAATATGGTCTTTAGTTTTGCATGTACCGGTTAAATATCAAGTATGGTAATGATTAATTAAAATCATGTAGTTTAGAACATAAAATTTTAAATGATGACGTCACACAGAACATATATTTCACATAGTAAACGTTCAATGAAAGGAGTATTCGGGATTTAAGCTTAGAATAACTTTGTGAAATAGTCACTAATTGTTTAAATGACATGAGTAGGAGTGGGGGTTTACTGAGGGCTGAAAACTAAAATATGCTAATATTTTTCGATTAATATTCAAGATAGAGGGAAAACGTATAGAGCAACATTTATAGTCAATTAAATTTTCAACAAGACTGTTTATTTAAAATTGTCCCATACGACTCATAATAACGTAAATATTTAGCATTTTCATCCCCCCCCCTCTCTCTTGTCCGATTTCAGCCATTGACTAATTTGAGCATTAGTTTTAAATGAAACCTATAAATAACGAGTTTGGTAACGATCAAACAAAAATTGCGACAACTAGAACGTTAACTGACATAGTTATCGGACCTCATTTTCCTCATGAGAAGAACCTCAACAACTGATTTCCGTTAAGGGAAATCGGCTAAAAGGTGGACATACAGGATAAATAAAATTATTGTGTTTATTTGTTTTTTGAAACGAGGAGCTCTGCCCTCGGGATTCATTTGACATTAAATTAATCATAGTTGTTATTCGTTAATACGAATAATTATCAAATATATTTCTTGCCATCAACAAACGATTATACCAAAGGTAAAAGTCCGTCACACAGGGAGTGCGTAAACTAAGCAGATTTCTCAGGTGCTGGTATAACACTTTGTGGTCTCCTCCCACCACATGTTTCATATGCACGAATTGCATACTTGTACTTGTATACTACATATTCTCTATTTTTATGTAACAAACCAATGAGTAGGGGGGGGGGGGCACATTGGGCTGAAAACAAGGAAGTACGAATAACTCGATTAGTATTTGCGTTAAGAAATGCATGGAACTATTGTAGAGCATCAATAGTTTAACAAGATTGCTTCTATAACATTTCACGATCCGACCCATAATAACGAACATATTTTGAATTTTCATATCCCCCTCTAGACCACCATTATTTCTGGTCCGAAACCGCCACTAACAAATATGATCTTTAGTGTTGAGAGAAAAGGCTAAAGATCGAGTATGGTATAGATCAAATAAACATTTTCGAGTTAGACCATAAAATTTTTATTCTAACGTCATCAAACAACAAATTTCCATTTATCTTATATAATAAAGGTTTCTTGAAAACAATATTTGGTATATAAGCTTAGAATAAGGTGATTTAGGACATAATAGCTTATTATTCATGACATGAGTAGGAGTGGGACTTTACTTCAGGATGAAAACTAAACTATCAAAATATCTCGGTTAATATTCATGATACAGAAAATATGTACATAAAAACATTTATAGATCATTTAATTTTCTAAGATAATAAAGATTGGGATAAGACAATTTTTCGATCTGACTTATAACAACTGTGATATTTCAAATTTTCGAAATTCACCCTCAAAACCCCCACCTTCCACTCGTCTGATTTCTGTCATTAACGAACTTGATCTTTATTTTTGCATAAAAGGATTAAATATCGAGTTTGGTAACGATCAAAGAACAATTGCGACAGCTAGAGCGTTAACAGGCTTATATATATATATATATATATATATAATTTTGAAAGGGTCTCATTTCCGTCATCTTCTGGACAGGATCGATGGAAATTTGAGCACAGTTTTCGAAAATCGCCGAAAGAGCAGATTTGCCTTAAGGATGATAATATGACCTATCGTGCATCCGAACATTGGATTATTTGGACTTACTTGAAAATATACGTACAAATTCAGGACTATATATAGTAACATTTGGTTTTTCAGACAACTATACATTATAAAAATGTTAGCATCTCTTAATTTCGAGTATAAATTAGGTTGTTGTATCCCACGACAGTTGCATGATAAATATTGTTCAATCGGAAAATTTTTCCATTGCCTAGCAATATTTCTACGAACAAAAGATTATTTTAGACTACTTCTCTTGAATCTCCAAGTACAACACACTCCACAAATTAACGCTTCAAAAATCATTTGGCATACTACAGTTACTACAGTATAATTTTCAAGCCCAACGTCAATACATTAACTTTGCAGTAAAACTCAATTTGCGCTTACAGAGATTTGTAATTCATAGCGCTGCAATTAAAACAAAAAAATACCCGAACAATAAATGGGTGTTTGACCACTTCTACATTTCCGAAGCAAATTGTAATTGCCATGTATTAGAGCAAACTCAGATAAACGTTTCTAGGGCTGTCGCTGCGCCCAAACCCCAGTATGATTCTTGGATGTATACCATTTTCAACATCCAAGTAACAAATGTTTATAAAAACTTCAATTTATTTGGATTATCTCCGTGAAAATAAAGGTTTAGTTCGATTGGAAAAAGTTTCTATTCTGTTGCCAAAAGGTTTCATTTGGTTAAAATAAAATTTAATTTGGTTGAAAAGGGATCTAAGTTCAAATACACACAATTTGTAGTTCCTCTAATAGTCAGTTACCTCATTTTGTCATTCCAATATATCTTAACATGGTTTTTATATAACAATATTTCTAGCGATAGTAAGGTACCTTTTTATTAAGCATGCTAGATTTCGTTATTTGATTTTGGCTTCTTAAACGGTTTTTAGAATAGCTCTTACTTTTAATTTCCAGGCCGTACTTGTATGAAGAATAGACTTATAAGCGCTGTCGCGTAGCCTACATTTCTGTCTTCTATAATGTGAAGTCCATTTGATATAGTAGGCCCAGCTTGAACATGGATTGTTGCTATTGTAAAACCATTCCAGATGTCAGCCATCCCAAAAAGACCCAAAAAATCTATTGCAATAACGTCGTGCTGTTTGGATGTGAAAGACTTAATTTTAAGATCATTTATTGAGTTCTAAATTTAAGGCTGCAAGACCAACATTCAGCTTTATAATTTATTTCAAATTGGGATTATGTGCATTCTTATACACACCTGCAGATTATTTTTAAAAGAACTTCATAATTTATAGTCATTAATAAGGCCTCCCACTTGTTTCCGGGATGTAGCCGTGCTAGCTGTGAATTTGGTTCCTGCCATCAGGCTTATGTTATTGTCATTCTTCACTGTCTATTCTATTTTTCTAGTCAAGAGTTTGATTGTACATATCACACATTATCAAATGCATTTAAATGCAGGCTGTAATATTCTTAATAAAATAAAATATACTAAGTGATTGATCATATAAGTATATCAAAACTATGTATATATATATATATGTGATGGAATAGCATAAATGGTAGTATTAATGTTAAATCTTATCACCATTATGAATTTTACTCAAGCCTTTTTAAAAATTCTCTCTTAGTTGTTCTTTCACATGATTCTTAGTTTTTAAATATAGCAAAACAAAATAAGCAAGATTCATTTCCCAGAACACAAGCCTCATCTGATGTAATATTTTCGGATATTATTACATGGACTCGTGGATTGTAGAACACAACGTTTTCCAACAGATTTCTCTTAAGGGATAATAGCATGTATTGAAGTTGTTCCCACTGCCAATCTTTCTTTAAATACCCACAGTGTCTTCTTCCTAGTATGTGACAAACAATAAGTTCAGGTCAAATTTGTATGTGTATATATATATATATATATATATATATATATATATATATATATATATCTGTTTGTTAATGGTCTAGCGTTAGAAAATGTTATCGTTACAAAACTCGATAATTAAACATTACTCCTTATTCTTCTATCACCTCATCCTCCATATTTTTAATTTAACATTTTTACAAAGAAAATCGTCCATATTTATGAAAAAGATACAATGGTCAGCGTTGATGGGAAATCCCTCTAAATTACAGTGAAAGGCACATTAAAGTTAATAGAGAGAAAATTCACCAAAGAAGAGATCAGTGAAGCTTTAGATCAAATGTCCATGGACTAGCTAATCTTAAACTATCCTCTTGTATAGATATGTCGATGGCACATTTGTAGTTTCCCCTCACGGACTTGCTGAGGTTCGGGAACATCTTAATGGCAATCAACAAAAATACAGTTCACAATGGACATGTTAGAGGAACAGAATCTGTCATTTTTAAATGTGCATGTAGAGACAACCCAATCTCGGTCTATGTACAAAAATCCCTCGCACACCACTTCGTACTTCGCATCACTACCCAGCTCAGAAAACAACAGAAATAAAACAATTAATAACGAGAGTTTTAAGAATGTCAGACCAAGAGACAGATTTATATGCACAAGTGTGTCTGAGCCCTTAAACTGCCTAAAGAAATTGTAAACAACGAAATACTTAGAGGTAGAACATTTCCCTAATTTGAGCCAAATGTTTAGCCAAATTAACAAACTATCAAGAAAATATTACCAGAGAAGCCGATAAAATGGAAAGACGCCATAATACTTTTAATAGAGAAGATGGCTATAAACTCAGCGAACTATGGACGGATGATATCCCAAAAGGTTGGGTGGTTAATCCTGGCCAAGTTGAAGAAACACCAAGAAATAATGATTGGAATTAAGTATCCAACCCGGACTCATGGGTATTGTGGACCTGTCCTCAAAGGCTGGCAGCCAAGCTTAAAGCTTAAATACATCTGGTAGAACAGAACTAGAAATAATGAACTGGCAAAACCACTGCAATAACCATTGTAGTTACAAAATACTCTTCAGGCCGCAGTTTTTAATTGATCGTTGATTTTCATGTTTTTTTTTAACGAAAACAAAGGGTTAATCTCATTATATCAATAAATTCCTCATGTCCAGCGTAAAAATCATGTATTATTTACACGGGGTCTTCCTAAATTAAAAAGTCGGTCACGCAGTGGTTGCGTAAACTAAGCAGATTTTCCACATGCGTCGCATATATCCATTTATCTCAAAACATAAAAGTTCAATGAGAAGAATATATGGGTTTTAGCGTTCTAATAAAGTGCTTAATAATATAACAGCTTAATATTAATTTGATATGAGTAGGAGTGTGGATTTAATTAAGGCCGAGAACTAAAAAATGCAAATATCTCGATTAATAATCAACATATTGAAAAAATGTACATTATAACATTTACAGGGCATTACATTTGCAATACGACTTATACAATTTTTCGATCTAACTCATAATAACGGAGGTATTTCGAATTTTCAAAATTTCCTACCTCTAACCCCCACCCTTGATCTTTGCATAAAACGTTTAAATATCGAGTATCGTAAAAATTACGACCGCTACAGCGTTAACACACAAATATATATATATATATATATATAATGTTGAACGGGCCTCATTTTCATCATCTCTTAGGCAGGATCCATGGTGTTTGAAGAGATTTTTCAAAAATCGCGTCATGAGTACGACCTCATAGCTGATTTCGCTTAAGGAAAATATACTAAAACTGAAATTGAGACACTTGGCTTTCTGGCATAATTTATAAGCCTTAATAGCGTAAAGCTCTAGCTAGAGTAAATTATATTTAATCGTAGCCAAATTCTATATTTAAGCGTTTTATATAAAACGAAAGGTTAATAGATTTGGAAATGAGAAATGGAAAAAAACCACATTACTATGTATCTCATCTAAAAATGCTACATATCCAGCCTTTTCTTCAAGTTATTATTTAATGAAATTGTTGTTTAATAAACTTTGTTGTACCAAAAATGTTATCGAATTTAGATTATTTGTTTAGTTTCCTGGCCTTAGTATATCCCCACACTACTCATCTAATGTTCATATTAAGTTAATGTACTCAAGTAATCGTGTGTCTACTTTAAATACTATATAGCTTTCGCATCTGACTACCAAGAAGAAAGAAACATGAAGTAAAGATAGAGAGCATCATCCATAAGTCATTTGATTTACTGAACTGGTTTCGAAATGCGCGTGGATTTACAATGACACTATTGTTCTCTTTCAACTGTGCCCCAAACTCATTATAAAGAAATTAAAACGTATAAATTCTTTCATGGGCAGTTTGTCAAAATTCTAATAATTAGACATAATTTTAAATTTAACACTTAAAAAAGTATTTGTAAATTGACAATAATGCTGGAAATCAAAGTTTTATTAATAATAAATTGAGGTAAACCTGCTATGTTTCTGGGAGATTAGCCTCCCAGCCCTCTAGATTCACCCCTCAATATAGAGTATTTCCTAATGTCTAATTTTCTATTTTTTTTTCTTTCAGATAGTGGAGGACCTTGGAGTGTGGAGGGGATGACGTTGAGAGAGACGAAGATGGGCGAGGACACAGGAGATGAAGAAGTGGGGAAAGAGGAGCTGGAGGTGAGCGAGGAACAGATCCCGGAACGTGGCTCGTGGACCAACAAACTGGATTTCATATTATCAGTAGTAGGACTTGCCATTGGACTCGGAAATGTCTGGAGGTTTCCTTATCTGTGCTACAAGAACGGTGGTGGAGCTTTCCTCATTCCCTACTTCCTCACCCTTCTAATGGCCGGAATACCAATGTTTTTCCTCGAACTTGCACTCGGTCAGATGCTTACCATTGGCGGCCTTGGAGTTTTCAAGATCGCTCCAATATTTAAGGGTAAGACGGATGGTAAAAAAATTGACCTTTAGTGTATATTTCTTTTCAGCCTGCTGGGGCCTGAGATTTCACTTTGTGAGTGGTTCCATTGATAAATGTTTCAAGACTGAAGCTTCATAATCATACTGCTACAAACAATTAAGAAAACATAGTGAGAATCAAACTCAGGTTATTGGATTCCTGTCACTAGAGTACTGTCCAACCTTTACTCATTTGTTTAATCAAATAATAGGATTTTTAGAAAAGTATGCTCTATTTAATAAATCTCATTAGTTTCAATTTAAAAAAATACATTGTTTTTTCCACGAAAGCTTGTGGTTGCATTCATGTGTCTGTCAATTACAAACAAGTACTCATGTTAATTGTAGAGGCATTAAATTTTGAACGAATGGTATGATGTTTAGCATATAGAAGAAAAATACTGGGTACCTACAGGTATCAAAAATTGAATTTTAATTTATAATTTAATGATGCATGAAATCAAACTTTAGTTTATGGGATCTTAAATCTAATTTATTACCGAGTTGATTACATTTTTTTTTCTTGAATGCTATATTTTACCACTAAGATTGCTTAATTATAACAAATATTTCTTAAATAATCTTGCGAGGAGCATAGCAAGTATTTCTAGAAAATATTTAGAAATTTATGAACATAAATGAATATAATCATTAGTAAAACAATTAGAATTATATTAGTTTTTGAGTACAATTTGCTATATATAAGTACCATAAACATTACATCAATTTATTTATTTCTTCTGGGTAAGGTTCCCAATAAGGTCAGCTATTTTCCTTGCATTAGTAGCTATTAAGCCTCAGATGAAACCAACAATTACAGGCTTCTGTATGAAAAAATGGACTACAATTAATTAAGTGTGGCATCTCTCACTTAAATATGACTAAAACTGAAATTATTTTTTAAGGTATTGGTTATGCTGCTGCTGTGATGTCATGCTGGATGAATATATACTACATTGTCATACTTGCATGGGCAATATTCTACTTCTTTATGTCTTTAAGAACAGGTACAGTATTTGGAAAATATTTTTTTTGATATATTTATTGAATAAATGTGTTCTCATTGTTCTACAATGGTATATAAAATTAATCTATTCCTGTGAAATCTGTGTAATGGCTCCTGCTGTTTAAGAAGAAATAAATTATTTAATAATAAATAATTAACCAAGATCTTTACTGAATTTAATAGGCGATGAAGAATTTAACAAAGATTAGAAATATATATAAGTATGGCTAACATGACCATCTTATGCAAACTCATCACCTCGAGCCCATTAAGCAATGAAGAAATTAAGAAGAAAACTGAATGAAGAATTACTCTTATTTTCCATATTGGTTGGGCTGAAAAAGCTCTTTATTCACATAGTTTACAATAGGCTACACATTTACAAAATATGATATGCATATTAATTTAATAATCGAGATTATATCATTATTATCTTGGAAAACAAGTGACAATTTTCACAATTTTGGGTTCGGATTCAGAAGAAAGTTTTTAAATATTGAATGTGAAATGGATTCAAATATAGTTGGTCATTTCAAAAGTGGGTGCAACTTTTACCAGATCCTGATTCCAGAAATTAAAAACATTATTCATAAATAATAAATCAGAGAGCTGACTAATTGTATCATTAAAGTTTAAAAATGTAATTTAAATTGCTATAGTATATTATGCTGCCAGCATATCCATCGCAAACAGACTGTATTGATGTTAATTCATTAATTTTCATAAATAAAACTTAACAAACTTCATAACTACATAACTTTTATTGTTATGTTCTCAACATGAAAATGTGGTTTTGTAATAAAAAAATTTTCTAGCTTGGGCACTGAATCAGTTCTGTTTATTATTCTCTGTTATCGTTCCAAAAAATAAAACTAAAATAGAAAAGTGGTAATTAAATTATTATACAAATTTGTATACATTTTAAATCAAAAAATAAATAAATAAATGTTGTCTTCAAAGCAATAACATACATATTTAATATAATAACTTCCTAATCCTAACAGTAAATGTTTTTTGCATTTTTTATTTTGGCAAGCCCTAGATTTTGGCAAAGATATTCATTTTCAATTCATATTATAAATCAAAAATAATTTTTTACTTAATAACTATAACATAAAGTTAATATTCACAATTCTATTAATGGTAATATTCTAGCTAATAGTTCAAGTTTATTACAGATGTACCCTGGAGAACATGCAACAATTACTGGAATACACCATACTGTGTAAATACGTATGAAAGAAATCGACTTAGCTGCTGGCCAAAACAGTTTAACTCCACTGCTTCCTTAACATTCTGCAACATTAATAATCAAAATGTTTCAGTTAAGGATTTAACTGATCCTGTAAAAGAATTTTGGGAGTGAGTATAATGTAATATAATTATTGGATTGGTATACATGAAATATCAATTCCTGGGACAAAAGACAAATGAAACAAACTTTAACAATTTTATTTTTATATAAAATATTTTTTTTAGCTTCAGTACATTTCTTCTTGTACCCAAAAAGGCCTTTAATCTATAGTACAAATAAGCGCTATGCCTTTGAATCAAAATTTGAGAATTTGAAATCTTTCCACACTTGTTTTTAGAAAACTCTGAAAAAAGTATAATCAGTTGGCAGCAAGTCAAGAGAAAGTGTTGGACTTGATAAAACTTTTATTTTCAGAACATGTAAATGTTTTAAAGTCCAACATACATGTAGTCAGGATTTTTCATGAAGTAAAATAGGTCCTCTCCTCTTGACAAGAGTTAGAAATTTTTCTTTCTATGTTTCAAAAAATTCGACTATTTCTGAATATTAAGAGGCCCCTTTAATAGTTTTTTAAAAAATTCTAACGAATTACACCAGCCAAACCTCACCATTAACTTTCTTGATGCAATGGAAGATTTGCCTAGTAATTCCTTAACGACCACTAATTACGATCAACCTAATGGCTGATTATTCTGTAGTTACCTTTTATTATAATTTTTTTATCAAAAGTTTTGAGATGATAATAATTAAATCACTTCGATTTTACAACAGCATCAAAGAGCAAATGTCATAATGCCAAAGTTTCTGGCAATTAATTGGACCATGTAGCACACACTGGTCTTCACCACTGATTTCTAGTTTATTCAAAAAGCACGAAAGTTCCATATAACAAGTGTATTACTGACATTTAAGTGCTTTCCAAGTTCTCTACTTGCTTGATGTGGATTGGTTTCTAATAAAACTTAATTCATCATAATTGAGTTTTATTTCTAGACTTTCATGAGATTAATTCTTGAGACTTGTATTGCCAAAATTCCACTAATGTTGGATTTTTGCATAAACTGAACCAAAAATGTCTATATATTTGAACCAAAAGTCATATTGATATTTTGTAAGTCCTTGGAAACATTACAATCGTTTAAATTCATATACGAATATAACGCATTTATCATATTCCATTAAGAAATAAATTGATAAATCATGATAAATTAATAAATCATGTAAATGTTTGAATATTTGATAATAAACTGAACAATACACATGAAAATTAAAAAGAGATGTCAATGAATTAATTTAATAATCTTCCTTTTAAACTTTATAACTACAAGATAGATTCTTCGCATTAATGATTTCATCAAAATACATAATTCTGACATTTCATCCGATATAACCCAATAGTTGTAAGTTTAGTCAATACACTACAAACTAATCTTTACATAACACAATGCATTCTCATTTTACAGGAGACGAGTACTACAAATTTCATCAGGTGTACAACATATGGGAAGCATACGTTGGGAATTAGCAGGAACACTTCTTCTAGTGTGGGTCATGTGCTACTTTTGTATTTGGAAAGGTGTTAAATGGACTGGAAAGGTATAATTACATTAATGAATAAAACCAAAGGTCAAATATTCATAAAGAAAAAAAAAACAGGGGAAATAAAAGCATGGAGAGAAGGACACCAGCAGAAAAAGATATAATGAATTTCATAATTATTTTTGGAATAAAATTAAAGTTTCACCAACAGTGCATAAATAAATAGTATACATACAGCTGTGTCATAGTATTGTAGCTAATAGTCATAAACAAAATCAGAAATTCCCTTACAAAGTCTCATCAGTATTCATCTATTAATCAGGCATCACATCTGGATAATCCTGTACATAAAGAATTCACTAATAAAGTGGTTTTTAAAATGCAACTAAGCATTATATTCATACAACAAGCTATTATCACTGTTTGTAAAAATACATCAAAAACAATTATTTCTGTTGTAGATTTCTATTAACGTAAACTGGAAAAATAAGTAATATTATTAGTGTTTACTTTTGAAAATAATTTATTACATATGTTTACAGGTAGTGTATTTTACTGCATTATTTCCTTACTTCTTGTTAACCGTCCTTCTAATCCGAGGCATAACCCTTCCTGGTGCAGCTGAAGGGATATCTTTTTATATTAGTCCAAACCTTTCAAAGTTGGGTGATTCTCAGGTAAGTTAAGCCTCAATACATATATTGTGTAGCATAAATAAATTTGATGACTTATTAACATAAAATTAATTTTTCAGGTATGGATTGATGCTGTAACTCAAATCTTTTTTTCATATGGTCTTGGCTTAGGTACATTAGTTGCTCTTGGAAGTTACAACAAATTCACCAATAATGTGTATAAGTAAGTAATAACCCTCTTAGAACATTATTTCCTCACAACGGACATGAATTAAAGGAACTGATTTGTTCTGTTTGTAATAGAGATGCCCTCATAGTTTGCTGTGTAAACTCAGGAACGAGTATGTTTGCTGGATTTGTCATTTTTTCAGTTGTTGGCTTCATGGCTCATGAACAAAAGAAGCCTGTGGGTGAAGTTGCTGCATCTGGTAATTTATCATGACAATTATCATTATAGTGTTACTTTTAATATCCTATTATTACTTGTAGATTTTTCTCAAAGAAACCTTTTTCCTTAATTTATTTTGAAATGTAAATTCTTTATAAAATATAATTTCAGCTGACTTATAGGATAGTTGAGACTTTGTTATACTAATTCTCTAGATAGGCCTAGCTTCGAATATTCATCAATAACAAAATTCATTCCATTCAGATAAAATATATATGCAAGGAAGAAAAATTGTATCCAGCCAAAAAGATTTGTCTCATAAAGCCCTTCTCTGGGAAAAAAATGTTTCAAACATATTCTGACAAAACTGTCAACTGGTTAAAATAAGCTCTATTTAGAAAAACATACAAAACAACTGTGAAATGTCCGTAACAAATTAAATATTTCCTTTACTTACATTAATGTAAAGGAGTCTATATTTTTACTCAAAGTTCCTTCCAAAGGTACTAGATTATTAGCCACTGAATACCTAAAGCCCAATTCAATCAATGTTCAATTAAATGTTTTTATTTATTTTAATATTGCACATCATCAGATTTTTAAGATAATCACACTGTCCAAGTAAATTATTCAACCTATTTTTCATTCATAATTTAGTATCTTGCTAGTTCCCAGAGCAATTTGAACCTTAAACAGAAACTTTTCTCATACTTCTGACTAAATTGTTAGTTTTAGTGTAAATGTAATATAAAATTTGACATGTATATACAATATGTATTATATTTATGAAAATTGTAAAATCATTGACATTTATTATAAGATATTATAAACTTTGGGGGAAAATAAATGCTTTCAAACTTGATGTTTCAGGTCCAGGTTTGGCATTTTTGGCATACCCTTCTGCAGTGCTGCAGCTTCCAGGTGCTCCATTATGGTCATGCCTGTTCTTCATAATGCTATTGTTCATTGGATTAGACAGCCAGGTAATATAACAGTTATTTTTATTTCTCTGTTTTTAATTATTATTTTACATAAAAACAAATGAAGTTGTGTGGAATTGCTCCAATTTTTAACCATAGATAATTAAAAAAAAAAAAAATCAAGCTTCCCATTAATAAATTTCACAGAGGTCAGAAGTATCTAACTCTTTTCATGCCACCTGCGGCATCTGTAAATCTCATACAATTTATTGATTTCCTGTTAATGAGTATACTTTTGGTTCCTTCTTTCATTTTTAGCAGATTAGCTTTAAAAATAGTGCCTCTTTCAAGGTTTTATTCTACTGAGTGAAAATATTTCTACATGTTTTGGCACAATTGTATTCAAAAATCTTTCGATTCAAGGGGTTCATATCTTCTACCTTTTGGATTTAGAGTCACTATTGCTACTACTATATTCTGATCATTAGAAAATTCCTTACTTAAAGATGAGCCCTTAATAAGAAATTTTTGAAGTCAGAGTTAATCATTAACAATTTTTTTTAAAATATATAACAACTGAGCCAGCATAACTATTGAGAATTTATTTTATCACTGAAATGGAGATTGGAAGTCTTTAATATGTTCTGACTTGATTTCACTTTACTGAATAATGGCACATTGAAACAGGCCTAAATACTTATAAGTGCAGTTCTTCATTGAGGACACTACTTTAGAAAAAATTAAGTTAATTCAGGTAAATAAAAAAAAACATTAAATTTTATAAAAATAAAATTATATTATTCCTGAAATATACTATTACGGTAAGGCGCACAGAGCTTAAAATTATAAAAATAAATAGATACTTGAGCACACGAGTCTTAGAGGATTTTGTCTAAATTAAATTTTACATAGATTTAATTATATGAATGTCGAATAAATCTAATATCTATTATGAACACATTTCAGTTTTGTACAATGGAAGGATTTATAACAGCTATGGTTGATGAATGGCCATTATTGCTGAGAAGGCGGAAAGAACTGTTTATTGGGATTGTCTGTATTCTTTCATATCTTGTAGGATTTTCATGCATTTCTCAGGTAATTTTAGTAAAATATTAATATTTGAATATAATTTAAACAAGATGAAACACTAATTTGTTGAATTTAAAGTAACTATCAACAGTATGTGAGCTTTTAATTTATAACAGTTTATAACATTTATAGGGAGGAATGTACGTATTCCAAATACTTGATTCTTATGCAGTCAGTGGTTTTTGTCTACTATTTTTAATATTCTTTGAGTGCATTGCTATTTCATGGGCATTTGGAGTAAATCGATTTTATGATGGAATAAAGGAAATGATTGGTTACTATCCTTGGTCTGGTTGGAAATTCTGCTGGGTCATTGCAACACCTGTAATATGCATTGTGAGTGAAAGATAATAAATATTCTATGTATTGCTGCATGCTAAAATGATAACAAGCAATTAGATCCTTTCTTCAAACTACCCTTAGTATAAATTTATAAATAAGCTGTACTAGTTTTTGTTTTGTAAATATTAAAATGTTATTTTAACTTAAACAGGGTACGTTTGTTTTCAACTTGATACAATGGACACCAATAAAGTACTTGGATTATGAGTACCCCTGGTGGAGTCATGCTTTGGGGTGGTTGACAGCTTTATCATCAATGCTTTGTATTCCTGGATATATGATATACTCATGGTTCAACACACCAGGTGATTTCAGTACGGTAAGGGACTTGATTGGTTTGATTTTAAATGTGATATCAGAATTAAATGTTTGAGTTGTAAATAGATGAAATCTAGTATATAATAATAAAGAATAAAATGTCTATCAAAGATTTAAAAAAAAAAAAAGCATGCTACACATTGAAATTAGTGAATTTGTATATGTGAAAATCTTGGCCTAAATAAATATTCCCATTTTATTCTTTAATTGGGTACCATGTAAAAATGAAAGGCATCCATATTACTATAGTAAGAAACATTGGTTAAATATAATCAGAACTATTTGCATTAGCAACTATGATTTATAAGCCTAAGAGAACAAAGATATAAAAATGACTTTGTCATATATAAAAATAGATCTCTTTGAAACAGATCTAAAAAGATGAAATAGTTTAGAATATAATCACATCGATAAATCCAGCAAAAAATTCTGAAAGAATAAACTATGTTCAATAAAATATTCCCATTGATGGTTTAAAACTTATTCTTTGTAAAAAAAAAATGGATTGGGACAAATATTAACAATTTAAAGAAACTATACAAAGAAGTAAAAACCATGTTTAAATTACCACGTTCAAAAATTAGTATCAGTAATAAACTATATCCTTTTGTAATGTTTTATTTCAGAGAATGCGATTACTAGTACGAATTGAAGATGATGTACCAACTTTGAGAAGAAAGATGAAGATACAAGTAGCAAAAGATGTTAGTTCGTTATGATACCATTCTTACCAAAATAGCAGCCCTGAGTCACCTTTAACTTAAAACCACTTTAATTGTCGTCATGTCCAATGATGGATGTTCAAGTGGAACTGTTGTTTTATTTTTTTTTTTTTTTATAATGTTTGATAGAATAGCTGAAATTGTACTTCTAGATTAATTGCAGGCCAGATGGAGTTATATTTGTTGGGACATAACTATATCAATTGATGACGAAATGTATTGTTGTGAAATGAAACTTAACTGATTAAATGAAACTCAATGTACCTTAAGTTTTGACTTCCACATTTTATAAACTAGAAACAGAAAACAAAACAAAATAGATTTGAGGTGTTCATATAAACTATAGACAGGATAAATACACATAAGAAATGTATATGTTGTAAATCACACTTTATCAGGTAAAATAGTTGACTTTTGTAATAAGCCTCTTTTCAAATTTGTTTTGTTATTTAGTTTATATGAGTTATGTTTTATATGTTTTGATTTTATATTTTGTAAGTAAAAATGAATTTGTAAATATTTCAAGTTATAACATTTTAAGACAGAATGCCTAGTTTATGTATAGTAAATGTATAATAATTAGCTCTTTATTTGGACAAGATATTTATAAATTCTTACTTTACGATCTCTAATAATATTAATGCATTAAAAATGGACTGTGTTCAAAGTTGTTATAATGGTCTTTCTGTGGCATAAACTGGCTTGAGCTTATAAGTAAGCCATTTTTAGTACCATAATAACATAATGTAATGTGTTAATTTTTTTTTAAATCACTTAAAAAGTGTATCATCATTGTGAAATAAATTTTTTTTTTACAATATACTATATGTATTCTCTGCAAAACATTCCTTGCATGTTCCCTGCATTCGGTTCAAATAAAAATAGACTAAGGACTAAACCAATAACTTATTGCTAAATCAGGAAATAAAGAAATAAAATAGGCATCTATAAATCTGATGAGGAATACTTGAAATTACTTAAGAATTTAGAAAGTCTCATCTTAGAATTTTGTGTTCCAGAATTAAATACTAACAACTTCAAAGTCACCCTGTGTTTCTCTGAATCTTTATTGAAAAATTTGCTTAAAAGTTTGATAATACAGATATAACACAAATAACTAAAGGCACATATAGGTTATATAAAAAAAAAATCTCAACTCTACCTCAACTAGACAAAGTTCACATTAGTAATCAAAATAATTAACACATTGAATATATTTAACCTTCCTTTCCACGAAATGGACTGCTTATTTTCATAAATGTTTAAACTTGGAGGCAATTATTTTAGAACATTCTTAATACCATAGGCTCCAAAAAGTCTAAAGGATAGCTCCCTAAATAAGCCAGACGCCTTTTTTTTTTATCAGATTTGTATTTGCTCCAAGGATACACTACTGGACTAAGATAGAATATATGTTTCATCTAAAGAGGGCAGCCAACGAGCAGAGATAGCATCATTGGCCTTTATTGTCAAGTACAGAAGATATCAGTGTTAAATAATAATTTTTTGATAATGATCTACTAACTTGGATGTGTTCTACATATAAATACAAATGCAAAAACCAGGACTCTCCTTTTTTGAATCTTTTGTTTTTCAATATAGATATAATATAAGTTATAGACCATTAAGAGGGACCTATATAAAATAAAGAGAACGATACAAGCCCATAATAATGGACATTAATATTTCCATAAAATACAAGCATTTGTTTTTTTATAATAATTCGATATGAAGAAAAATCATGATATTCTAGTATTAGAAAACAAAAGTAACATTTTCACGGTAGCTTCAGACTATATAATTACTAGCTTATAAATGCTCAAATGTTTACTGCAATATATTGAAATATATTTATAAAACAATATAATGGCTGGTTGTAAAGCTCATGGAATTTTGCATTCCATAGTGGAAATACAATTAAGTAAAGGTCAATATTATTTAACTTGAAGTTTGTAAACTGCTTATTATCTATAAATATTTTCACATTTGTCTAAGTGCAACAAAAACAGTTAAATATTTTTTTAATATCCCAAAGAGTAAAGCCAAATAGTCATTTTCTTCAAATAAATAGGCTGTAATGAAGAAAAGTGGGATTAGAACATTTTATCCTTCTCAATAACTTATTATAGTATAATTCACTCAGCTAGTTTTAAGGAGTTATAAATGCAAATGCTCATTTTTAAAGATTCAGTGGAAACCACTCATCTTCCAATCCTTAAGTTTTCATCTACTATTATAGATTGTCTAACCATGTTTCAAGCTAGAAAAAATAACATATTCCTTTGGCAATTATACCTAAATGGCTTTTTGAAAGTGAAATTGCTCTTGGCTTTACTTTATATGACATCCAATGTCCTTGCACTTGGACCATTTTTTTCCATAGCTTTGAGCTGTAATGAAATTACTTGTGGAGTGATTTCTAAAGATTCTGAGTTCTTCTTGCATTTGGCATGGATATTTGTTCAGTAGTGCCTCTGATTCTGGTCATTAAAACATTTGTGGCCTTCTTTCATGTTCCTTATCTTCTGTATTAAAACTTTTGAACCATCTAACCTAGCACTCACAAGTTAGAACATGGCCCACATAATCTCACGCAGCTCAAATGGAAGCAAAAAAATAAAGATTCCTGCAAAATTTATTTCCTTGGTTCAAAAGTTCAATTATTTGGAGTTAACTGTTCCTTCTCCTTCAACAAAATGAAATGTGCTTCGTTTATATGAATGAAAAGTGGTTCGTTTATAGTCTGATGCAATTTAATACTCTCAATACCCACAATTACAAGATTTGTTTTCTGTGATGATTAAAAAAATAGTGTAATAGCCAATTCGAATATTTTTTTTCCTGTCGAATAATTAGCACAAAATTTATTAAATTAAAATGGGTGCCTTTGAAAATATTTGATTTATTAAGAGAATGAATATTAATTATTATATTCCATTTAAAGAAAGACAGTTTTGTTTTAGGTAATACTTATAACAAAAATGTAAGTTCCTAATATTTTTATTTAACCAACAATTTACATTAAAAACTCCTCACCGCCAAAGTGATATTTGGAATGTAATTCAGGGTATAACACTGAATTCTTTAAGCAATGAACAACACAATAAAACGATAACAATATAATACTCAACAAATAACACATAATAAAATCTATGACATTTCTAATTTTAAAACACTTTTAAATAACAACTGCATTTGAATAAAATATAATTGAAAACACATAAAATTATATTTCCTCTCAAATTGACATCCCCAAGAACTGATAAAGCATTTAAAATTAAACCATAAAACTATTATGGCTATCTGAATAGGAGCTAAATCAGGTAAGATTATCAACCAATTACCACACTAACTATGCTTTTCAATATCATCAAAAATATATATAGCTGATTAAAAATAATTCTCTACTAATAAGTATTCAAGTTAGGACTCAGGGAATTTTCTAAAAGTTTAGCTAAATATACAAGATTTAAATAGATATAATTATAATTGGTATTCATACATAAAATATCTACAATCAAAAACCTTCAACATGAAAATTTGTTAACAGATATTTACAGTAAACATTTACAGAAGAGATGTGAGAAGTCTCTATGCTCAATTCAAATAATGTACATATAGAACTGTAGTTATAAATAGTTAGTAGTTATAAATGAAGACAATGTTCACTGTACTCTACGAAGCTGAATAGGGATATAATAAAGGGGGGAAAATTAAAGTAGTGGTAAAGGGAACACAGATAAGCTTTAAGATGAGTTCCAGGTGTCATAGATCAGATTTTTATTGTTAACTAATATGTTGCCAAAATTAAACACTATACATTTTGTATACCCATACACATTTACAAGGTCACAATTCTTTTTCCTAACCAATTCTACTGGAATGATTTGATAATTTTAAGGAAATACAGTTCATAATAGATCAATACCTTTACACAGAGACAGGCATTGTATCTTTAAATTTATTATCTTTTGAGTTACTAGTCACAAATGTATTGATAGACAATTAACATGTATATTTATTTTTTCTACATGAATACTTCGGAGGAAAAGTGATCAATCAGAAATACTCATTAAAGGCACTTGATGGGAAAAGATGAACTGATTACTATCAAACAAATACCTCCTCAACAATAAGTTTTGAGTAATAATGGTAAATTTACCATAATAATAATAAAGAAAGTGGTAAATTTAATAATAGTAATCCATGGGATATCCAACCAAATAGATGTCTTAAAAATAAATAAGGTAAGAATGTTATAAAAAAAAATTGAAATTATTAATGCATGACAAGGAAAGTTAAAACTTAGTTTGGGTAATTTTATTATGTTTCATATTTTTGCTACAAAAAAGTTAAATTAACTTGTGCATAGATAGAATGTGAATAACAACCTAGTATTTTGTAATTTCTAAGATAGTTTTATTTTTTTTTTATTTTTAAGTATTGGTTTCTTATGTATTACTTTTTAAAATTCTAATTGGTATATTTATAAAAATTATAAAAATTAAATGCTGGTGAGGAGAAGAAAACCTATAAATTCTGAAATTAATAAAGAATATGAAAATATTAAAAAATTAAGGATAAACATTAAAATAAAAACCAGTGAAACTACTGAAAAAACAAACAAAGAATGGGGGAAATTTACATGCATAAGAATAATAAAATGTAAAATAGTAATTTGAACCATCAAATGCCTTTGTAATTAGTAAGTAATAACACAAAAACCTGTTAAAATCAAACATGTATTTCACTTCAGTAACAATTTTAAATTAATTTTTCATAACAACTCATAAGACATATTAAACTGCTGCTTTAGTATCTAGCATATCAATATTTATTTTATAGTATACATATGGATAGTAGTCTGTTTGCCCAAATCCTAATCCAGGAATGTCAACACTCTGAAAAAAAAAATAAGTTTGAGTTATTAAGGTATTTTTTTTTTTTGTATTTCTTTAAAGTAATTGTGAATTAAATATAACTACTTCCATGTGACTAGATACCTAATATATTCAAGAAAATCAACACTATTCCAAATAATCAGTATAATAAAGAAAATTCAATTGCTAATAATTGAAGGAAAATACAGCTGATTTTTTTAATGAAAATAGAGTATACAAACGGATTCACTACACAAATCTCTAATACACATAATAAAGATTTAATTATGTGAATTTGGTACTGTACAGAAGGAAAACATATTATACAGGGCCACATATGGTAAGTATATAACCAACAAGTTAAAGAGTACATTGACACAGTAAGGCAAAATATGAAATTTTGGTTTTCAACTGTTTTATTTTTTCCAAGTTGACTAATTATGTGTGATAAAAACAATGTTCAGCTAATTTCCCCTGAGAGAAATGATTTCCAATGAATTTTTTCAATCTCCAACGGTCTGCCTAAAATAATTTCCTTTCAAATTTATATTCATACGCATACAAACACACACACACACACACACACACACACACACACACACACACACACACACACACACACACACACACACACACACACACACACACACACACACACACACGCACACACACACACACACACACACACACACACACACACACATAAATTTGTTAACATTATAGCAGCCACAATTATTGTTTGGTCATTATAGAACAAGTAATTAAACAGTTCATGTAAAACTCAAGATCAAGTTTGTTAATGGTTGGAGTAGGAGTTTAGAGAATGGCTAAGTGTACTTCAAAATACGTCTATTATTATTAGTTGGACCAAAAACTGTTATATTACCAATCTTGTTGATAATGTAATGAAGTACAATTACATTCCATATGTTTTCCTCAATCAAAATATTAACGGAGTAATTTGCATATTAAAGTTTGGCTTGAATATTAACAGAGTATTTTTATATTCACAAATTCATTTATATTTTCACATTTTTTAAATTTAGTAAACTGTTCACTCCTGCCAACACGATTTTTCCTTTAAGCTACCATATTATTAAACAACTCAGCTGAAATTTCAAGTCTTGTTTACATAGGGTACAAAGGAATTGATAAATAAAATTAATAATAAAGAGGTTCAATGTTTTGGTGCATCAACCTAGAATTATTTAGCAGTTATCAAGCTGGATGGATCCACAAAAACATCAAGACCTTAAAGGAACGCCAAACAAGACATGAAACATGAGGGACACATTAAAGAATTTTACAAGAAAAAAATTGTTTTTCTCTTGATGGACCCTGGCTATAAATTTTGTTAAGTATAAATGTTTTAGGAATAGAAACATTGAATTATTCTTACATCGTTGCCACTTCCTTGACTCCCTTGTTGCTGAGTGCTGCTGTCTAGAGGCGCATACAGTTGGTTAAGCAAGTCCCTTAAGCGTTTTATAGATTTCTTATGTGGATGGATCAGCATTGCTTGGAAGTTAACAGGCAATCCATATCTAAAGAAGAATAAATTGCAATAAATTAAACCCGGACACTTATTGACTCAAATTAAAAGTAAAATTGATATGAAAATAAATTACATATCTAAGTCTATTTTTAAAGAGAAATTTGATCAAAAAATAAATATATAAATGTGATAACATTAGTAGGCAAAGTGTCAAAAATTTTAGAAACTCTATTTCTAATTTCATACTTCAACACCTCATCAGTAGTATAATCCTTACTACTAAAAACAGAGTCAGCCCAATGCCTAGAGAAACATCTTTTCTCTAGACTGACTATGTCTATACTGATAAGAAGACACAGCCTGGTACCAAATGCTACCATAAATTGATACATGGTGCAATTTATATTGCTAAGTTATGCCTTTACTCTTGTATATCAGGACAGTTAAGAGTTTCAGTATTATGAATCCTTCAACTTCACAGACCCCCAAAATCTTAGTTGGAATAAATTATCTACCTACTTAGCAAAATATATGTAGAACACTAAAAACAATTAAAAATGTAAAGATATATAAATTGTCCTAAGTAACTATATGAATAAACAAAATGTATAGAAATGCTTTAAAAAAAACAACAGAAAAATAATTTTCTAAACAGCACAACCTCTTAAATAATGATGAAGTAACAAAAATAACAAAAACAACATGAAGAATAATTTAAATATTCCTAGGTCAACTATTAAAAAAAAATTGATTAATTTACCTCAGGACAGACTCAACAAAAACACGAAGAGCTTTAACATGTATCCAAGCACAGAAACACTCGCTGAAATTCACTTTCAACCAACGAACCAATGGGCCCTGTGTAACAAAAAAAAAGTAGAATTAATTCATAAAAAATATTTATGGCATTTCATATTTTGAAAAAAAAAAACTGTCAAGATGACGTTTCTTTGGCTGCTAATAGTAAATTAATAAAATTTATATGCTTTTATTAAAATAACTATACATAATTTAGTAATCAATCATAATTTAAAATTATATATATATATATATATATATATATATATATATACATAGTTTCATACAAAGTATAGTTTGCTATTTTACACATCTAGCAATTTAAAAATAAATCTTTCTGTTTGAAACATGATACTAGAACAAAAAATTAAAAAATTGTTTTAAAATTCTTTACCCGAGTGTGTAATAAGATATATTATATTTACCAGTGCTAGAAACATTTCCTTTTTGTCAATAAGAACAAAGACGTTATGTCATTATCTTTTAACTAAACTAGTGAATTAAATAGTAAATTTTGGAATAGAAAAATAAGTCAATTTATTTTGAAAGGTTAAACCATATGTAAAAACTATTGAATGTTCAAGAAATAATAAAAATGGAAATTCAGTTAATTAAAATTAACCAATTAACTGAAATTATCTAAGCCCAGATTGAAAAACTAAAAACAGTTCATCTGATAAACACTTTTCTATAAAAATGTTTTCCAGAGAGCATGCATACAAAGCAATAATGCTAAAGTAATTAATAAAATATCAAAATTAAATTCTATATATAAATTATTGATTTAATAATTACATGTATCTCGATATATAAGATATTCTCAATAAATTATAGTTTTCTTAAAAGGGAAAGTACATACTAATGGTAATTAATTAAAGTCAGAATGGCTAAACATCTTTTTCCAAAGGCATGGTTTTTCAAATAAATGTGGCAGAAAATAAAACTTTTTAGTAATGGTCACAGTATTCATTTCCATAAGTAATAGACTCAAATGGCAATAAAAATATGAGTAAAATATTTGACTTACAAACTGTTTTTTCTTATCGGTCACAAGCTTAGTAATTTCATTCTTTCCAGCAGCTAATTCTTCTTCATTGTAAACAAATTCACGAACAACAAACCTATAATCATAAATAAAAAAATTGGTAGGTTAAACCAATACTTTACCACCAATAACTGCCTATGAAGTATGACATTATTCATTGAAGTATTTATAATTTGATTTACGATTGTATGAGCATATTTTTTACATATTATAAAAATTTATTTTGTGATCTGATAATAAGAGAATGTTTAGACACTAGTTTGAGAAAGATCAGCACTGTACAGAGCAAGGGAATTGGCCACTGAAGAGGTGGCTTTATGACAAGAAGCATGTATGGTTAAAGGAAATAGAAGAAATTGTTTACTTTGTGTAAGCCCCTGCCAGAAAATACAAAAGAAATATAGTTTTGGGTCAACATAGTAGATAAAGAATGAAGAGTTATAGAAGAAAAATAAGTTCATTTCTTACTTCCTTTCTCGAGCTTGCTGCTTAAAGTTGTTCACAACTTTTTTAAACAATGACACTGTGAACAGTCCAAAATCTTGGTCTTGAAATACAAGTTGGCTCGACCGAGGAACAATCATATCAGTAAGTTTTTCATAGTTATTGTTCCAATCAGTGAAGGAAGGCCTAAAAAGATTTTAAAAAATCATTAAAGAATAATAAACGTAGAACTAATAGCTGGAAAAATGTTAATTTTTTTGGCACTTATAGAACACTATAAATGGTTTATTGGTTAAACTCTGATATAAACAGTACATAGAATATACTTTAATAAACTTTATTAATTTTAAAGAATATAATAAAATTCCCAAGAATAAAAAGGTACATATGAATATGATCAATTTCCAAGCCTGTCCATATTAAAATTTAATAAAATCTTTAAAATATTGCAAACACACTCACCTTGGCACAACCACCAACAGTGTTGTCAAATACTCAGAATCCAAAATGAAATGTTCTTTCTTGACAAGATCAGCAAGATTGCGAGTCAACAGACTAGCACTAGAGAAAATAGTTATGTAAATCAATTATTAGCTCTTGCCATGAGTAATCCACATAAATAAATGAATTATATATATATATATATATATATATATATATATGAGAACATACTGAAAAATATATTTCCTAACTACAACAATGAAAATCCCAAGGCCTAACAATTAAGAATTGGTATTTATTTTTTTAAGAATAATGTAATATAAAGTAAAACACTTATTAAATCAAATATAATTCAAGCAAATTAATTATACTCAAATTAGTAATCTACGACATACAAAATTTCTGCGTGTAAGTCAAATACCTTACAGAAATAAGAGATAATGTCTTCCTCTACTTTCCGTCTGATTTAAAAACATTCAGATGAGAATAAGACCATTTATCCTTAAAATGAGTTAATTAAAATCTAAAACCCCTAGTTACTTGTTTCACAGTGGCAGCAGCATTTTGGAAAAAAAAAGTGTTTAATTAATTTAAAACTTATAATAAACTCAAAATGCTGGCAATTAAAAACACTTCTATCATTCAGACAATACTTTTCATAATTATTAATCATATCAACATTTTTAAAGAACACCAGCTCTCCAAATTTGTATGAAGGGCCACCTACTAATCCCTGATATTACCATTTATGAGAAAAATGTGATATATTATGAACCAGTATAATGAAATTTTATGAAATAAATATATTTATACAGATTATTGGAAGCTGTGTTTTAATTTCAATACTCCTATTGATAAAAGTGGCAATATGCTATAACTCATACTATATATTATTTTTATAATAGAATGCATGGATTGAAAAGGGAATTATCAATTGAACTAGTTTTAAACAAACCACCAAACACTGAGAGAAGTTGTGTATTTTGACTTTAAAAAAATGGTTTAGCTTTGACATTTTTGTAATTTTGCAAGATGAAACTATCCAAACAAAGTTAGTAGTATCTAAACAATAAATATGACTACAAGAAAAATTAATGATGACAGCACAAGTTAATTAAAAAGCAAGGGAACCATTCAAGGAGAAATGACAGAAGGAAAACAAAAAAAAGTCACAGAGTAAAATTTCAAAAGGGAAGTGTTGCTTGAGTCATTAACCAAAGTGTGTTTGTGTGTGAGTCTTTTTTTTTATTTAAAAGTATAAGGATAAGGCAAGTAAGGTGTCTAAATGCATATCAACAGCTTAATGGTAATTGTTTTTGTTTTTAAATTCCAATCCTTTTTATTTTACAATTATATAATTATGTGACCATAAGAAATATTTTTATGAAAAAAATTAAAAGGAAAGTTGATACCTACAAACTTCATAAACAGTATAATACAAACCTTTGTTTCTTTTCCATGTTTTGTAAACTACTTTTCAAATTGTTATATGCAGTAGATTTAGTTTTCAAATCAGCATCAATCTGGCTCACTTGCTTACTTATAATGTCAGCAATATTTCGCAATGACTGTTTTATAGGATATTTAGCCATATCCCATTGAAATTTAGTAATGTATGTAGCCAAATCAGCTGAAATTTTATTTTTCAATGTTCATTAAGAAATTAAAAACAGATAAATAATTATGATAACAATAATAAATGAATCAGATAAATTACTGTTGTTCGCCATAAGGTTTTCTTGCAGCTTATCTTTTTGATCTTCTAACACTTCCCCAAGATACTGAGCAACTTTATGTGTAACTTGGTCAACAAAATTATCTAATTTGCCTAAATCATCAGAAAGACCAACAAGTTGATCAAGAGTACCAACCTAAAAATTAATTCCACATTAATAACGTCAAAGGACAGACTGGATAAAAGTTTGTTAAGCATAACACGTCATTACAACTAAAGAGAAATATATTTTTAAATAATTAGATATTTAAATGAATAAAATTAAATAGTTCATCTTGTAGGATATTCTTAGCTATCAAATGAAATTCCATAAAGCTAATAATAACAGCATTAACCAGAAGAGCCCATTTTATGACTGTCATAAGCCTGAAACTTTTGGCTAGGAGGAGCATTTTAATAAATATAAATTTCTGACATGGGAGTATTGAATAACTTTTCATATTAAATTCTTCTTTTTATGTTTTAACACCAAATGATTTTTATTAGGTAAGTATATATTAACAATAATTCAAAATCGGTGTGTGACCTAAAGTTACATACTCCTTAATAGCATTTATTGAGCACACGTTGGCACTATTCAAATTCGCAAACAAATAAAATTATTTAAATTGGAGAAGGAATGAAAATTAAGTGAAATCAATATTACATATAATATTGTAACAAAACTTCAATGAACTTTGTAATACTAAAACATAATAATAACTAAAATAAAACAATAAAAAGATATTGAATCATATTTTTTTACCCTGAAACTAAAAGTAACTTTTTAAGAAAAACAATTATTTACTCTTTACTTTCTGTTAAATAGTAACATCAATGAAAGAAATTAAAACAAGATGATTTGTATTATGTTTGTTAATATCATTTAAATAGAAAATTTCATATCATGAAACACTTAACGGTTAAGAAAAATAAAAGATAAACAAGTTTAATTTTATCATTAAAACAAAATATCTAGCATTTGAATCGATTCTCTTGTGTTATAAAAGTCATTATGTATTGAAAGGAAATGGTATAATTTAATAGCTATATAACAACCAAAGACGTATTTGTTTAAAAGGCATTATGCATTTACTTGAATAAACATAAATGAGTACGGAGAGAACAGAGCATGAGTGATGAGTGATCACTCTTAAATTGTTTGCCTATGAGCAATTCACTCATCTCCATGAGTAAAGGTTAAATAAGCTATGAGTGAATTTATTCCAGTAGTTTCCCAACATTGAGAAAAATTGATCAAAAAATAGGTACCCGTATCTACGGCACACTTAGTTAATATAATTCATTGTATAGTCATAAAACTTTGCTAATAGTTTAAATAAAACAGATGTAATAAACTAATGATAAAGAAAAATCTACTTTATCGTAACTTTATCTTTTAATTATGAAATTCTAATAAACTTACAACAAAATTGTATTAGTCTAAAAATGTACTTAGTGGGATTTGCAGAACTCATATTTAACCAAAAAAGATAGTACAAAATGTAAAGATATACATACAGGTAAGACTATTCGTAAGTATTAACTTGAATCTAACAAAATGAAATAGTGAAAACCCCGTATTATTCTACTCAAACTCCAATAAATAAACAGTGGCACCAATAATTACTTCCTAATATTAAATATGTTTAAGAAACCCCACCACAGTAGAACTTAAAATAACCATGGTTATAAAACGTATGAGGAAAAGGTCATAATATGAAATGCGTTATAAAAAAATAGTGCGTAATAAATAAATAAACTTACTTTCAAATCAGGTATGTGGAATTTAAAATTATCAGACAAATTGTGCTGCTTGTTGGTAAGATTATTCATAGTTTCCCATGTCTGCTGACAGGTTTTATCACCAGGGGCAGATATAAGCCAGTATTCGCTCATTTTTGGTAGCTAGAGTAAAAAGTAAAAACTAAGTAATTTAAAAGTAACCTCAACTCTAGCTTCAAAGTAAATTAAATATCAAAGTATGACTTAATTCACAGAACCTTAACACCTATCTTATTAACAATATTACCAAAGAAACAAAACTTACGTGTTTTAAAAGAAAAGGATAATAATCAACAATCTAGTTTTTGAATTATAAGGCGAATGAAAATAATCGTCGTTAGGTTTAAGAGAAGAACATTATTAAAAAGATTTGCCCCGGACAACAAAAATCATCTGTTTTAAAAGTGGGCGTGCCACTAAAGGAGCTGTTTATCCTTGATTTCTACTTTTCAAACAATCGATGCAAAGAGTAATATTATTGAGATCCCATGATATAAGAATCTACAGTACCGTTTATATAATATAACCTTAAAAGGCCAATGAAGAAACGTTTTATGACTTTAACGCGATACTTAATAATGAAAAATTAGCTTGACATTCTAGCAAAAAAAAAATGTTAAAAGAACTACCAAAAATAAAAAGTCTGTCACGCAGGGACTGCGTAAACTAAGCAGATTTCCCACGTGAAGTTTTACAATAGAGAAATTTCACGAGATTCGAACAGTTACGGAAAAGGCGGAACTAGCCTTTGACGGAAACTGACGACTAGACCCGAAGTTAGCCAATCTCATTTCGTCCGTTACAATTAATAAAAATGCAAATATCTCGGTTAATATTCAAGATAGAGAATAAATGTATAGAATAACATTTATAGTAAATTAAATTTGCAATAAGATTGGTTCTATACAATGTTTTGATCTGACGTATGGTAACGGAGATATTTTGAATTTTCGAAAATCCCTCCCTCTAAACCCCCCCCCCTCCCACTGGTCATTAACGAACTTGATCTGTCTTTTTGCATAAAACGTTTAAATATCGAGTTTGGTAACGATCAAACAAAAATTGCGACCGCTTATATATATAATTTTTAACGGACCTCATTTTCGTCATCTCCTGGGTAGGATCGATGAGCATTTGAAGAAATTTTTCGAAAATCGTGTCATGAGTACGACCTCAATAGCTGATTTCCCTTAGGGGAAATCTGTTAATACAATCATTGATTTTGACATATACAATCGTTTCAGTAAGGACTGAAACACTCACGTGAATATAAGTATGTCTTAAGTTATATTCAGTCTAAACCAGACATGTACAACCTTTGGCATGTTCTGGGTCAAACTTTAGTTTGCAAATACGTTCGAGGGCTGCTTTTAAAAGTAGTGCATTTTAAAGTAGTGTTCATAATTTTTAACGATAGATATCAGACATGAAATTATACGACAATGTAATTATAATACAATTTATTAAAATAACAAAATTAAATGAAAATAATTGGTAAAACATCATAATTAAATAGTAAAATTTGGAATTATTACAAACAACGAAAGTTAAATAGCGACACCGAAATCAATGAGAAACTTGAGCTTGAATTTGGGAAACTAATTCATCGATTTTTGGATTAATTCCACTGATACAAAGACGTAAAGAATTTTCCTAATTATCGTCAGTCAGCCTTGTACGATGTTTTGATTTATTAACTTTCATCATTGAAAAAGAACTTTTAGCATTTATACTGTCAAAGGCACAAATGTCTCTTCATTTTCCTCATTTTGGAGCAAGTAGTATAATATTTTTGTCTCGCGGGCCGGATCAAATCTTACAGCGGGCCGGTTGTTGAAAAAATACACTTTTGAAAAAATTATCATTAAGCCTGGTTCCCTTATAGAATCTATCTTTTGAAGGAAGTTCTAGCTCGCAAACATTCACGGATTTCTAAATTATCCAGCACTGGATTGTGATGAACTTTTCAAACAAACTGTATTGTGTTTAGCACACTCTGGCTCTCAAAATATATTCTTTCTAGTTACATATTTGGAACTACGGTATGCTAAAAGTTCAATAACTCTTAACCTACCTAGGTTAGATTAGATTCTAAATCTAATCTGATCACCTATCTAACTTGTTTAAACGCTACTTAATTCAAATCAATCAAATTTAATCGTTATAAGGCACTTTCCCAAAGAAGGAAATGCTAATAAGCCCCGATTTTTATATAAAAGTTTTGCTAAACTACGTAGAATGCCAGTGAAAAGCAATACAGCCTATCTTAAAGACTAATCCTTGACGCAATTACCGATTCACTAAAATGTAATTTAGAAAAGGGACAAAATGATATTCAGTGGTTTCATCTTCCTTTTCGCACGCTGAGGCTAACTAACCATAAAAAACATCGTACAATAGTACTCAGCATTAGGGTTGTACATCACGAAGTATTGTTGTCGAGCACCATTCATATAAATCTTTATTGGGGTATACAATTCTTGAATCTAAGGCTAATTGTGACGGATTATCTGCAGGTTGCCACCTTTTTCTAGACTGTGTAGATCTTCTGAACTTATTTATAGCCAGCCACTAAATAAATTCCTCTTTTCGGTCCCTTTTTGCAGTAACAGACAAATATATATACACAATTTTGAACGGACCTCATTTTCGTCCACTCCTTGGTAGGATTGTTGGACTTTTGAGGATTTGTTTTTCGAAAATCACACCATGAGTACGACCTCAATAGCCGATTTCCCTTAAGGGAAATTTGCTAAAAAAAAACTTCAAACGTCGGGTCTGGGATAATATTTCAAATCAAACTGTATAAATGTACTGTGTAAAATCTCAATTGGGTTACTACTACAATATATTTAAAGAAGAAGGTTCATAGTTGGAAGACGTAATAAAGAAGACTTACTTTAACAGGTTGAGATACGACGAGTAGGCTAATGCCTCCGTCAGAATCATTCTCTTCTACCTTAAAAAAAAAAAAAAAATAATAATAAGAAATAAATTAGAGAAAAGACAGAAGAGAGTCAAGATCATATCGCATTAATGTAAAAGATCAACTATCACCTTAAGTGATATACATTTACTCCACTAGATCAATTTATGTCTCAAAAGGTGTAATAAGAATGTAAAGTTAATAGAGTAAATAAAATCAATTTAAATTACTTGAAATTTTCGCTGATCGTATGCTTGAATCCTATATAATGTATGTATAACAGAATCTCCATAAGAAGGTAATATTGAAGTTCAACCATCATTTTTAAACATATTACAAAAATAATAAACGTTGTTTATTACAGTTCTTTTGGATTTCAAAATTAAACGCACAAGCTTTTGAGTTTTTATCACTGGTCAATTTTTTTGGCAGTGCACTACACACTTGGTAAATTACTCTATTAATTTGCCACTATTACTCAAAGTATGCACTGATAACTTCACTTCTTACACTAACCAGATCCAGTTTAAATAAATATTATGTGATAACCTAGAATGCCAGCTTTAAAAAAAAAAAAAATGGAAACATGGTCATAAATGATCTCAAATTATGAAATTGGAATTATTTATGAGATAAGGCAAAATACTCATAAGATAACACCTGCCAAAGATTGTTTTCGCATTTCAAATTTTGATGTCGAAGTCCACATTGGGCAAGGAACAGTTACAGTTTCATTATATATCACCTATGGATAAACTTCCTCAAATATTCATCTATTATCTCCTACCTTAATACCTATCTCCTTAATGTGACACTACCTGTCGCCAAAACAAAAAAACACAGACTGTCCATAACATTTTATTTTAGTTTACCAGCGAGACCTAACGCCGTGAGATTTTCTCTCACACCCAGATTCTTTTTGGCGTCAGCTAGCTGGTTGAAGGGAGAGGACCCCGGTTCTCTTCTAGATAGAGCTGATGGGGTAGTGTTGAAGATGGTTCATCTTCCCGATACCAGTGACTACCAGGAAGCCGGAGATGGAGATTTACGTTTGAGGAATCTTGAAAAGTGGGAGCTCACGTTGGCCGTGCGAGTTAGGGCGTTGGTCTTAATCTCGCATGGTAGACCTAGAATGGCGGGTTCGATTGCCACCCTGGGCAGTAGAAATTTATTTAGTGACGGACTCATTAGATAAACTCCTTGGGCCCACCCTGGCTAGAAAAGGGTGGTAACATGTAGATAACCCGTCCTGATTAGCCATAGAAGCATAAAGTGGATGTAAATAATAATAAACAATCTTGAAAAGTGTGAGTGGTTCTCTCATAACGAATTCTAACGTAGCCGACTCTCTGTATAGTGTTAGACTTTCTCTTCAAGTATTCCACTTTATTTATTTATGGTTATCAATGGTATTTTTTCTTTATGGACAAAAAAAAGGTCAGCAAAGAACATGGTACACGATTAATCTATCTACGGTGGACAGCGAGCCGAGAGTGGAGAACAGTACCAGTCAAGTAGGCATGAGCTCAGCAAAAAATATTTTTAACACTGGACAATTATTTCATGTCTTCCCCTTTGGCAAAATAACTTTTCGAAAAACGCACAACTGTTTTGGGGACCATTATTTAAAAAAAAAAAAAAAAAAAAAAAAAAAAAAAAAAAAAAAAAAAAAAAAACAGATTCCCCCTCAATTTCTTGAGGGGGGAAAAACTTATTTTACTGTGTCATCAAAGAGGAAAATGTATTATCATATAAAATGTTCATGTAACGTAGTGGCTTTATCTAGATTCCAAAAGGATGATAAAATAGACGATAATTGGCGATTTGGCGAAGCCTGAAATAATTACTTTTTATAATATAACGAAAGGGAATGTGGATCTGGTTAATGGCCACTAACTATATGTTTTGGTATGTTGCACACAGGAGGAATCAACAGCCAGATAATATATGAGGCAAACACTAATCGTTTAATTCAAAGGAGAATTTTCATAAAAGAATCATTACTAGATCGGAGATTCGATACATACTTCCAGAAAGTCGCGTAACCATGAAGAGAATTGCTGGAGTTGATTGCATCCATAACGAGAATGCCAAGTATGGAAAGGTAGGAGACGGAAGGGCTTTGTCCCAGGAGAAAGAATTGAAATAGTTTTGTGTAAATGGCAACAAAGACCAATTTGCCAAGTGAATTATTTTCACATAGTTTGCTGTTTATTAATAATAAACCATTAATAACATAAATAATGCAAGATGAAAAATCAGTCATTATTTAAAATGAAATTAATTAAAATAGGCCCCCGAGAAAATATAACAGCGAGTTATGGCGTTACGGAATTTCTAGCGAGTTCTCGCGGGTTAAATAAAAAAAAAAAAAAGTCTGTCACGCAGGGGTTGCGTAAATTAAGCAGATTTCCCACTTAAGTTATACAATAGAGAAATATCCATACGTGTGCCGAACAGTTACGGAAATGGCCGAACTAGCTTTCAGCGGAAACTAATAGAAGCGACCATAGCTCGCCCGTTACAATTAATAAAGATGCAAATATCTCGGTTAATATTCGTGATAGGGAATAAATGTATATAACAATATTTATAGTAAATATAATTTGCAATAAGATTGGTTCTATACAAGCTTTCGATCCGACGTATAGTAACGGAGATATTTCAAATTTTCGAAAATCCCCCCTCTAAACTCCCCTCCCACTGGTCCGATTTCAGCCATTAACGAACTTGATCTGTGTTTTTACATAAAACGATTAAATATCGACTTTGGTAACGATCAAACAAAAATTGCGACAGCTAGAGCGTTAACAGACATATATATATATATATATATATATATATATATATATATATATATATATAATTTTGAACGGACCTCATTTTCGTCATCTCCTGAGTACGATTGATGGACATTTGAAGAAATTTTTCGAAAATCGCGTCATGAGTACGACCTCAATAGCTGATTTCCCTTAAGGGAAATCTGCTAATAGGAGATTCTAATTAGTCATATTAGTTAAGTCGTTGGTAGTTGTTAATAACTACCAGGTTTTCCCTTAGTAAACCTAGATTCAAAGGTTCTATTCCCAAGGGGCAAATAGGATTTTTTTTAATAAAGAACTTACTAAATAAGATTCTGACTCTAGCGAAAAAAAAGGTGGTAACCTGCAGATTAACCGCCCCGATTAGTAATAGTAGCATAATGTAGACGTTAATATTCAACATAAAACAAAATTGATCTATGCACTTGTTATACTCGGCGTCAATTTTGAACTAAACATCACGCACCTCTTTGTATTTTGGGAGAGAACTTTACATTATATGAAGTGAACAGATTACTAGCCTTGTATACAAATGAACCCGTATTATTGGTTTTGTTTAAATTAGTTATATCTCGTGTGTTAGTTTTTCATTAATTTGTTTATCTGAGGAATAGTACTATTTGTAGTCCTGGGTTGACATGTACTATCGCTTTGCGTTTACGTAAAGCTTACTAACTTACCTAAATGACTTTATTTTTCAAGAAATATATTAGAAAAAAAATTAAACCATGGCAATTAATCACTCCTATTCATTTATTTCACTATCGTATTCATGACAATTATGTCTGTAGACATTTAAATTCATAACTGTAATATTTGTTGCAAGACGCTTTTAAAAAAAAAAAAAATTAAATGCTGTACATTTTGATCACTTGACATGACTTATAAATATTTTATATTTAACAAAGCCGTTTTCTCATATTTTTTAATATGTCGTTAATGAAAATAGTCTCTGAGGATCAGTGTATAAAATTAGTTGAAGAAAATGGTGCTGGAGAAAAAATAAAATTTGAAAATAGTGACAAAACTTCAAGCAACACTTTAAAGGTAATACATTTGACTTAAGTTTTGGAGTTAGGTAGCTACTTTATTTTAATTCCTCTAGCCCCATTGAGTTGTTTTATAACAGAATAACTTTTTATTGCGCCTTTTTAGTTAAAAATAAATGAAGCAGTTTTAAGTATAGCATTTGTGCATTTGTTTAATATGTATTTCTGTGTGATCCTAATTCTTCATAATAAGTAGCAAATTTTAAATATTTTGTTTTGTTAGAATCCATTCTCACCTTAAAAACGCTGAATATATTGTATTTCACATAGTATCAGCTTATAAATTACTTTGTTTTCTGAAATAATTATCCAATTTACTCTTAAATTTGTCTATATGAATTGTATAGTTACTTTGAAGAATGCGCTTCTATTTATTATTAATGACTCTTGTAGAAATGAAATTTGAAGCCTCTTCAAAACCTGTTCATAATGTATTTATTTAAAGGATACAATTTAGTCCATTGTTATTTCGTCTTTATATTATTTCTTTGATATTGGATTCAATGTCATCTTGTGACCTCTTTATTATTGTTCGAAATATATCTGTGTTAAACTTACTGAGTTGTGCCTTAATATGCTTGAGTGGCAGTTATCGAATTCTTTCTACAGAAAATGAATATATTTTACTCTTAAATCAACATTATGCATGAGAAATATTTTAAAACTATGATTGCTACTCTTGTCTTATACAAGTTTCTTTGAATTGCAATGAATAGTTGTAATTATTCGTGCTCTCATGATGCATTAATTCAATCATAGATTTTTTTTTAAAATTTTTTTTAGACTACGATGTATGTTGAGTATTAAGTTAAAGTAATAATATACATACTAACATTCCCAACGTGAATAGAAATAAATTATAAACCATATTTGGACCATTACACTTATGTTTACTTATTCCATTACTAACGTTTATTGTGCAAACATACTCTACTCCTCTTGCTATGGCATATATAAATTACTTGAAAAATATGTTTAACATTAAACAAATCAGACCATAGATTTAAAGTGAGAATAGGGTTTAGAGTCATTTCCCTATTAGCACTTTATTTGCTACCTCGGAAGATACTACTACCTCTATTTCTCGGAAGACATCAAAAGATCAGTGGTCAAATAGAGATCTCTATATTGTAGTGGTTTTTTTTTTTTATTAGTGATACGGTAAACACCTTAAAACTGTGAAAGGTATCAAAGAGTGGTATTTCTTTCCCCTATAAAACACTCAGTTATCAAAATCATTGCATTAGTGAAATTTAAAAAAAAAAATGCAAATACGTCTTTTGAAAGGTATATTTTAACACTTTGATGTGGATCATACAGAATAGGTTGAAAATTTCTACCTAAATAACTTCCACTTACAGCACAAATGTTTATATATGTGACAGTAAAAACTTGCTATAACACTTTCGTTGCTGACCGAAAATGGTTAGTCTTACCGTTAGCTAAAGTTTTTTTTTTTTTTTTTGTTCATTTAATACTAAATAGGTTTGAAATTACTAAAGTTTTAACCTTTTTAAAAGAAAAGGGTATTTAAGCTTACTTCCGGTCAAAACGCAGAGCCGCGTCATGTGCACTGCTGGACAGTATAAGGTAATCATGCACAACAGATAGCCAACCTCCAAGACACGTTTTTTCTCCACAAAATAGCTTAAAAATGTATTACGTCATAGCTCTCTTTCTATTTCTGCCTAGATATTTGTCGATATGATCTAGAAGCATAAAACAAAAACAAATCCAACAATAAAATTACCTCTAAGAAAATAGGTATTACTTTTCCGTTTATTTTTTATTTTTGTAAGGTTGGGTACATTTCGTAGATGTTGGTTTGTGTATATTGGCGATACGAGACTACTTAAATTGCACTTGATTTAAAACCTTTCTTATTTTAGTATAGTACTTTTTATTATACACCTCATGAAGTTATTTTCAATTTGATTTTTTTTATTTTACGATTTATACTAATTTATTTTTAAAATAGACCTAATGATTAATTATATATAAAAGTTTTAAATAATGACTAAGTTTAAATCTAATACCCTTAGTACACCTAAAATTATTGTAAGTATATTTACAAAAATATTAAAATAATTGCTAATAATTAAATCATTACCAACAGTAAACTAAAATAAATGCCATATTTACAATTTTTGATATCTATGTGATAACCTAAAACATGGTTGAAGAGTTGATATAACCTAAAACAATCACCAGCAAAAACGCTATGGTTCACTTCTCACTTGGGCTCAAGAAATCAAAAAAATTACTAATTAACTCCACTGCAAGGAAGTTGATAGTATCATGAGGGCTGATGGAAAATTTGAGGTCATTAGTAAGGGGCTAAGGGCGAGGAGAGCTGGTACAAGTTGAGAAAGGAGATGATGCACCTTTCACATCATGAGCCCGGAGGGAAAGCCCTCCCACACGCCTCACGCGTCATCAGCACTGAACGTGTTAAGTACTATGTTTACAGCAGGCGATACAGAGTTAAAATAAAAAATAACTTAAAGTTAGTCATGAATATACCGTCTTTTGACTACAGCATTCACCCGGAATGAACTATGCTTTATTCTCAAACTAAAATTATGGTCAAAGATGTAAATTAAAAAGGAGAGAGACAAATATATATGTTGAAGGAAAAACATTGAAGGATAGCAGTGATTAGATGATTTCATTCCTGTGAATATCGACATCCCTTGTATATAATGAGTTCATTGGTTTTCAAATTAAAAAGGAAAGAAGGGAGAATTATAAAGAATAAGGAAAGAATACTGAGTATAAATTATGTCGAAAAAGGAAAATTATCACTTTTTCTTTTTTTTCAATTAATATTTTAGCAACAAATAACCTTCTGAAGCTATGGTATTCAAATAAAAAATATAATAAATTAGAATTTAACAACCAGTTTATTTAACTATGTCTCTCAAATATTATCATATGTAGTAGTGTTTACATGGGCCAAAATCTGAGATGGAAAGGGTTACTGTGATTGCATACTGTGGTCAACTCAAAAGTTGTGTACAGCATTAATTCAGTTATGTTTTAATATTTATCTCTTTGATGTTTTGTTCATATATATATCAGGTTTCAAGGGGAATAATCTATGAAATTATTGTGTTTTAAAGAAAAGTTAAATTTATGAAATGTTTTAATTCAAATTGATATTGCATTGTAAAAATAAGAACCTGAATTCTGAACTCAATTGAGTGACCTTGATACTTATTATGTAAAACATGGGTGTTTTGTATTCTATTTTTCAAACTTTTAATATCTATTGTGGTTGAGTTCAGATTTGAAAATTGAGAAAACTATTATTTTATACTAAATTAGTTTATATCTTCTTCAAAGTTTAATGCCAAGGGTCACCAATAAAAAACATTGTTCTGTAATCGTTGAATAATGGTAACATTACTAAACTGAAATGAGTGAAGAAAGTGAAACATTTTGCAATAGAGTGAAGAAAGTAATCACTTTCTTCACAAGTGAAGAAAGTGAATTGCCTTCTTAATTAGTAATAAGTATAAATTAAAAAATAATTTGAAGTTGGAAATTAAATGCTTTTAAATGTTTCTTAACATTGTAAGAATTTATTTTAACAAAATAAATTGAAATGTGAATGAATTATTGGTGGAAATAATCAATATATTTTAAAATTTAACTATAATAATAATTACCTTCCTTGTTTATAACCTGCACTTGTTTATAACTGCACTACTTCACAATCATCACTAGTTTTTTTATAACTATGCTTATAACCTTTCACAACCATGCTTATAACCTACCAACAACATACCATAATCTTCACAACATCCTAATTTTGTTCATATTCTGGTTAGATCTGATCATGTATTACACGATTACAGAAAAAATTTAATATTACACTCGTGACGAAAGTAAAATTTACAACTCTCGTGAAATTACCACACGAGTGAAGCGAGCCGTTTCACTCGAGTTGTAAAATGATCTACTTTCGTCACTTGTATAATAAATAACTATTTTTCCTCACGAACTTTATTCATACTGCCCTTCATGTTTTGTGGTCATACATTTCTGAAGGACTCATTCCCTCTTACGTTCGTTTCAATAATTTCTTCCTCACATTAAACAAGACAGTAATAATAAAAAATAGAGTGAGGAAGGGGCTGTCGTAATAAAAGAGGGAACAAGCACTTTAGATACGGGTGGCCCCTGAAGAGGTGGTATGTAAGCCACGAAACATGTAGGCAGTATGAATAAAGTTTAGGCGGAAAAAATGTTTTTTATTGGTGACCCTTGACATTAAATTTTGAATAACATATAAAAATATTGAGTCCAGAATAAGAAGTATATTAGTTGATTAAAGTATAGAGTGGACAATATATATTTACTCTTTTTAAAGGGTAGGGTTAGTAACAAAAGAAAACTTTTATGCAATGGGCATGTTCACTTTTGGAAAAATAAAATATTTAAAAATGTATGTAAAACTATTATTTATTAGCATTCTTTTATGTTTCTTCGCTATTAAGAAGGCCTTTTCGTTATAATAATGTTTGATTTATGCATATTAAGATTGCTACATTTTTTCTACCTATTTCAATTTTTTCCTTAACTACCTGGATAGTATCTCCTCATAGACATTTTAGTTGAATATAGTATAGTACTTGGGTTTGGCTGTCCTATTTTTCAGTTTTAGGCAGTATTTTTATTCATTTGTTGTTTGCAATTAGTTTTTACTTCACCAAAAGTAAAGGAAGTATTGTAATTGCAAAAAATTCCAGTGGTCCCATTTCAATGGGATTATCCATTTTGACCCTTCCTGAATTCATTTTGACTGTCCAAATTTTCAACATAAAGTTTTCAGTTTTGTGATATCGGTACTTATGTAAGTTTCTTGGACTAGTTTTAGAATGTTGAAATTTCATATTTGAAACAGTTGTAGCATTTAGTTGTTCACCTCCTCGTTTGACCAAAATTGGCTAAGGGGAGGTGGGCGAAAATAAAAAATTGCAAATTTCTCTGTACCTATTAGAGATACAGAGGATTTGTATAGGACTTTTGTGTATTGTAAAAAGATGTATTAAATATGTTCTACAAAATTTTGTAGACCTGATGTATTGAAACGGAGCTACTGAATATCATTTTTGAATAATATAATTTAAAATGAAGTTCAGGAAAGCATTTTGTTTTTTTAATTTAATAGAAGTACGAGGAAGTCATGTGGTGTCAACATCAGATATTTTATTTCCAAAACACAATAAATTTGAAATATATCATTTGTAGGTTGTTTAAATGTTATTAGTTAATGAATTGACAGGTATGACTACAGTATTATTTAACACAAATCCATATATTGTAATACACCATTGGAATGATTTTTTTTTATATTAATATTTACAAATACATTATTTGCATTTTAAAATTCCAAAATGGCTGAGTTATGAACATCTGATGTCGGCATTTTCCTGTTCCCCCTCTTTTCCTATCTTCCCATTTATTAAAAATAATTTGTTGAAAATATTGCAAATTATATAAGAACAACAGTATTTCCGTTCTATTATTTGGTGGCATGAGGTAGGAAAACATGTGTTTTCATTACACTTCCCCCTTCCCAGCCATGTTTATGGATTTAGAGACCAAGGTTCGCTTCTTCCAAAATTACAGGTTATTACTCAAATTTGCCGAAGACACCTTAAACATTTATTACAAACAGACACCATAAACAAATGGCAACAAAATGTTGACAAGAACAAATAAAGGACAAAACTTTAAGACTTTCATTGAAGAACATTTGTACAAAAAACAAACATCTACTTACTCTTGCTCAACACAATTACAAATTGGAAATGGATAAATTAAAGTGTACCTAAACAGATTTAAACTGACAAACAATCCATTATGCCCATGCGATTTTACTACTGAACAGTTGTACACCCATCTAATAAATGACTGTAGACTGCTAACAAATGAAAGTTATCTTTTAAAAAAGTCAAGGATGAAAATAACAAACCAATGGCCTGTTGATGACAAAATTTTATTGTTATTGATTATGGTTAAAAACTCTTATAATGTATGGACGTTAATGTTATAATTTACCATTTATATTGCATATGTTAAAAGAAAAAGCAAACAGAAAATTACATACAGACGAAAGAAGTGGAATACTTCTGTAGATCTCTTCATTGTCACTAGTTACTCCATCCTCTGCTCCACAGAGCTAAAGAATAACAACAAAACTTAAATAAAACATACTTGTATACCTTTGATAATAAAAGTATTGATTGTTCACGATGTTGTTTTGAAAACATTAACTATCAGTGTTTACTTTTATTATAAACCACGTTCTCACACAAAATGGCACTGAGCTGTAACTATAATGCCAACATTAATGTTCACTGGAAATAAACACAGTTCAATACCTTATAAGTCGTAACTTTAGCTTGATAAAAAAGGAAGATAAAAACGACCAATTTATACATCACAGTAAGAACATGGTTTTCTCTATTTTAAATATAATAATTTCTAACGTGATTATATAACTGGTAGGAGGTAGTGCAGTTCTACAGTAAATATATATATTCAAATAACAAAATTATTAAACTATTGTAAAACAACCAAATGATTTTACCCTTATTTTGAAGCAAGACATTAGTATACAAGAAGGGTGTGGTTAGACTGAGAGACCAATGCAAATGGAGGCATGTAAGTCAGTGAGTACTGAATTCAAGTTGTGTACCATGCAAAATAAAATTCAAAACAATACCTTAATTAGTAATTCAATTTTAATTTATATTTATTTTTACTTAATAGGATAATAATCTATTGCATATTTCTGCTATAAAGTAAATTTATATTTAATTTATATATATGGCACATTTTATATTTTAAAAAAAGACTGAACTCCATAGAGCAACCTTCATTCACATACCTGAACAACTCATTAACTATTTATGTCATGACATTGCTTAGGGAGGGAACCAATTAAAGGGAAATTGTATATAATTATTTTATTTTTTAGTAAATTTGCATAAAATAGATTTGCAATGTGGGGGGGGGGGTTGAAAACAAAAATTTCAAAATAACTCACTTAATGAGCATTGTATGAAAAATGTATATATACTTGTAATTCAATTTAAAACAACTTCTGTTTATGAATTTTTTGAACAACCAACTTATAAGAAGGAACATGCTGTAATTATAAGTGAATTTTCTCATAGTAGTAAAATAACTACTGAGCTTTTTCACATAATAAAATATCCCTAATATTATTTTGTATTTTAAATTGTTATGAATTGGCTGGATTTGTCTCCATGCAATACTTAGCTAAAATAAATATAATGGTTCAGATGTCAAAGAACATCTGGAGGAAATTCAGCTATTGAGGTTGTACCCGTGACACAAATTTTCTTCAATTGTCTATTGATCCTGCCTAAGAGATGATGGAAATGAGGTCCAACCAAATTTATATATATATATAAATTTGTTGTTAACGTTCTAGCAATCATATTTTTTCTTTAGTCATTATCAAACATGATATGTAATTATTTGATGTAAACTAAAGATCATCTTCGTTAATGACTGAAGTTGGGCCAAAATGACTGGGGGTTTAGAGTGGCTAAAATTCAAAATTACTCCATTATTATGAGATGAATCAAAAAATGTCATAATAAATATTGTTGCAAATTTAATTTCTACAATAGTTGTTCTATATATTTTTTTTGCCCCCAACTTTGATATTAATCAAGATATAGATTAGTTTTGTTTAGATTAAGCATCCCACTTTTACCAAATTGAATCAAATAAGCAGGTGCTGCTTAACCAAAGCATATTTCTCACCTTGTTGTAATGCTGCACTCATGACATCATCTCACATTCTACTCTATTCCTCTTATAATAAGAAACCTACATAAACAGGATTTTAAATTAAAGATGAATATTAGATGTTTATAGATACCATTGCTTTAAGTAAAAATCTCAGGAGTAGAGGTAGGGTTTTACTGAAGGCTGAAAACTAAAAAAATATTAATATCTAGATTAATATTCGAATCAGTGAAAAAATATATAGAACAGCAATTGTATAATTTTGATTTGTCTATTGTTTAGCTGTGGCTTTTGCACAGACATATAGACAAGCATAAAGCAATTCACTAGCTCAATATCATCTGGCAATATTTGTTGATATTTGATGGACCCTCATTTATTAGCTTAACGACTTCAATTATAAGAGACTGCTTCCATTGGACTGATAAATTTAATCCTACAGATAACCATTCAATACCTTACCAAACATCATTAAAATTATCTGCCTGCAAATAGCTTCCTGTTATATTTATTCTTTAACTCAGCTAACTAACTATATATTTGATACTATCATTGGAAACATATATCTTTATTGTACTAACACAGTGTTTTTTTATTTTTCAAATTGTTGGAGAAGCAAGTTTAAAGAGGAGGATGCAATGTTTTATATACAATTTAAAAACACAACATAAAGCTTTATTAAATGTGAAAAGAAGAATCTATTTTGAAACCTTAATAATTTCTATATCAATTACACAGAGATAGTAAAGCCTTTTGGAATGCTGTGAGAAAAGTTAATAAAAGAGCTTAGCAGAAATAGCATTAGCATGGAGCAATGGGAACTTTATCTGTCTTCTCTGCTTAAGCCCACTCCAACATTACATATTAATTTCTTTGGTGTTACTCACCCTCTCATGGATACTAATATCTCAAGAAGAGCTGTCTCATCTCGTTTAGAAGAGGTACCGCCCCTGGACCCGAAGCATTGGATATGAGTTTTTCCAAAATCTCCCTCAAAAGTGTCTATCTTTCTGAATTGAAATTGTTTAATAAGATTCTGAGCACTGAAAGAATATCCCATTCATGGTCTAACATCTGCTTAACCATGCTCTATAAGAAAGGGGACAGAAATAATCCGTTGAATTATTGAAATATAGAACTTGCTAACTGCATTCTCAAAATATTTACAGAAGTGTTAATGAACAGGCTTATTATATGGGATGAAGAAGTAAAAATATCGCCTGAATGTCAAGCAGGGTTTCGAAGGGGGTGCATAAATCATACTTTTACATTGACTGCCTTAATACAATTGCACCTAAGACTACCAAAGAGCTCAGTTTTGCTGCTTTTGTGGACTTTCAAAGAGCATTTAACTCTGTTCCTCGCAGGTTGCAATGGTCAAAACTTAATGAGCTTTGCTTTAGCCCAAATTTATTAGAATCTTGAAATCTTTGTACGACTATTTGACAGTACAAGTGAAGATAGCAGCAGTAAAATTCTCACAAATTCAGTTAACTGAAGGATTGCTTAAGGGTGAAATACTTAGCACTTCCTTGTTTGATCTATATATCAGATATGGAAACGTTTCTTCAAAATAATGGTGCCTCTGGCCTCAGTGTTGATGGCTACATTGAAGTAATTTTATTACAATATGCAGATGACCTTATCATATTAGCTGACACACCTGTTGACATGAGAATGAAGCTTAAATTACTACAGAGATTTTGCCAAAAGAACGCCCTAGTAGTAAACAAAAAGAAGTCTAAGGTAATCCATTCATAAAGGGAGGTCAACATCTCATGGAAAATTTCTTTACAATATGAAAGAAATAGAACAGGTGACGAATTTTGTTTATTTAGGCATACTCTTTACAGTGTCAGGCACTTTTCTTGAGCAGTCAACAAGCGCTATCCAAATTCAACAGTGCTGCCAGTACAGTCCTTAAAATACTTGTTGGTATGAAATGCAGATGTTGCAGAGGGGTATTGCAAGATCGATGTTAGTGTATGGGGCTCTAGTTTGGGCTCTGAGATACATAGATTTAATGGAGGAAGCAGAAATTAATGTCTACAAAAGCCTAACTAAAAGTAATAACATATCAAAATTTACTATTAAAAACATAAAATATTCCATTCACCCTAAAAGTAAATGATTAATATGTAATTTGGGTGATTTTGAAAATATTCATCATTTATTTTTAGATTGTACTTCATATAGCCAAATGAGAGCCAAATATCTTTATTTTATCTCTAAAGAAAACCAAGAAAGTGATTTTCTCAAAGCAGTCAGCAGCAATAACAAACATAAATTAGCAATGTTATATGTGTATTTGATGAACATATTGAAATGCTGTTCATTTGTTTTTAATATATAAATAATTTATTTACTATTATTTTTTTTTCAAACTAACCTTATAGTTAACATATATTATATAAGCTGAACTCCTTTGCTCTATCTATTTTTTATCTTGTTTTTTTTTTGTATATGCTCAGTTTGAAATTGCTCATAACATTTATTCTCTTTCTTTTTTGTTTTTAGAGAAATCCCAAAATGGAACTTTGCAAAGCTGATCTCCTGAAACTTCTCAGTTGTCTGGAAGGTGAATTGCAGGCTCGTGATGTAGTAATTGCTACTTTAAAGGTATTTTAGCACTTTTATTTGTAAAAACCATTTGAGTTTTTAATTTCCATGGTTGAAATTTGTAGCTCTGAGTGACAATTGTATCTTGATTTCGTATCCTAGATTTCAGAATAATTTATTTCTATTGTGGATGGCTGGACTAAATAAGAATTTAAGATTATAAATTTCACCTTATAATAATACCCCATGCTGAATTTCATGATTTGAATTTGTGTCACTGTCCAACAATAACTTTGTCTGTGCATTCCCGCCATAATACAGATGACACAAACCTGTGTATAAACTGGGAGTTTTATAAGTTCCCCTGTTACAAAAAAATAATTTCTCCTCATTTCAAATCATCGCTTTATTAAAATGCAATAGCTTTGTCAGAAACATATAACATCTCAGAACATAAAGTTTTCGTAATTTGGTTTTAGAGAAACTAATAGCTTAAATAGCTTGTTATGATGTAAGGTTAGGAGTCGTCAGGAAGTTCCCTACTCCTTACACTCAGTTTAGCCAATCTATTACTTATTTAAGATCTCAGTTCTGTTATATTAAATTAATTTGACTTTAACAATATTTCTGTGCAGATTACTTGCTTTATACATTGATGTATGACAAAAATGTATATAGCAAAAGTTACTCTAAATAACAAAGTAAGCAAATTTTGTTATGTGCATTTTTGGCAAAAAAGGAATAGAAAATAAAATATTATGCTTATTTGTTTCTGGCTTCCATTGCAATCCCCACTCCTGTCTGTACCCAAGAATATTAATATAGTCAATTAAAGATAGGTACACACTGAGATACTGAGTATTGTTAGGTTTTGCGTAATCAATTACGCCTTTTAAATGGTTAACCCCTTGTTCAGTATTTTGTGTATATCTTGTTTATACTTTATTATACAACAAAAGTGGATATAAAAAAAGTTATTTTAATTATCAAAATAAACACTTTTTCTATAAGTACATTTCCCAATAGATAAACCAATAGGATATGAAATATGGTGATTTTTCATTTCATTCCTCCTTTATAACCCACACTCCTGTTCATCCCTAGAAATGTTAATATAGCTTACAGACATGAAAGAGCTAATACTAATTACCATACCGAGTTTTGTTTCATTTGGTTCAGTCATTAGTAACAAATAAAATTGTTGACACCCACTATAGCATTTAGCGTATATCTTGGTTATACTTAGTTATATGACAAAAGTACGTGTATGTAACAATACTTCCTCTGCTCACTGGGGTATTTATTTAAATGGATTTTTTAAAGCAGATTTCCCTTAAGTGAAATCAGCTATTGAGGTCGTACTCATGACACGATTTTCAAAATATATATATATATATATATATATATATATATATATATATATATATATATGTCTGTTACTGCTCTAGCAGTCGCAATTTTTGTTTGATCGTTACCAAACTCGATATTTAATCGTTTTATATAAAAAGAAAGATCAAGTTCGTTAATGGCTGAAATCGGACAAGTGGGAGGTGGGGTTTAGAGGGGAGGTTTTTCGAAATATCTCTGTCACTATACGTCAGATCGAGAAATTGTATAGAACTAATCTTATTGAAAATTAAATGTACTGTAAATAATATCAAATACATTTGTTCTCTATCTTGAATATTAACAGAGATATTTAAATTTTTCAGTTTTCAGCCTTCAGCAAACCCCCACTTCTACTCATTTTACATAAACAATACTCTGTTATATTATAAACTACATTATTCGAAGCTTAAATACCAAATATTGTTTTCAAGTGACCTTTATTATACGGGATACATATAAATATGTTCTGGTGACCCCCCCCCCCCCCCCGTCTTAAGTTCTTGGACTAGTAAAATTTGATTGATTGAGTTAAAAATTATTCTGATTCATTATAAATTATATTACTAGATATAGTAAATAGATTTCAATAAAATTAATATTTCATATTCAGATATATTTCAATAATTGTTTTTCTTTCCTGTGAAAAATATTTCTACTTATCTGTCGAGCTATGAGCGGATGGTAGACCTTTTTGTTTACAATTCAGACGTTTTCCGTTGAGAGGTTGTGACTGAAAGATTTCTCATTGCCGTTGTATTTATTCACTTAATATTCAGAGTGGTGTTAAGTGTTACCAGTATGTAAATTTATCTATTGTAAAACTTCACTTGGGAAATCTGCTTAGTTTACGCAGTTCCTGTGTGACAGACTTTTTTCTTTCACATACTAAAACAAAAAATGAAATAGTGCAGTATTTAAATTATCTCTCTCTCACACACACACACGCACACACATAAATATATATATATATATATTTTTTTTTCAGTGTGAGAAAATGAAATACATGCTCAGTCAAGGCCAGTATAAAACATCATGTCTATCTGATCCTGTTTCTGCCTTGCATAGAGATGGTTTTGCTGCTCCTAGCCGATCCATTGAGCAAAGTGATATGTTATATTTTGATCAACACAAAAACTATTTAGAAAACCTTGCTACTCAAATAAGGAAATCTCAAATTCGAATGGCTAAAATACTAAAGGATGCTGAACTCAGGCATCAAAAGGTATTAATTTGATTGTTTACCCATTATTACTCTTTTTATTTTCAAATTAGCGCTCAAACAACAAGTAAATTTAGTGTGATATTTGGGGCATTTTCAAGCTCAATAGAGCTGCAGATTTTGTAAACCTGTAGATTGGATTTGGCTTGGCCCAAGATATGTAATTGGGCTTGATATAATTATAAAGTTATTGACAACCTTTAGATTAGTTTCCTTCTTCATGAAAATTAAAATTATTACAACATATTCATATATAGTCTCCCAGGATATGATTAAAGTACTTTAGAACTTACGAAATATATTAAGGAAACAAACATCTGGGAAAAGCATGGTGGATAATACACCAAGAGATTATTGAGGTGTGAGTGTGTGTGCATATAGATATTCATAATAAATGTTAACATACAGCTTAGATAATAGCATTGGTAGTTTTAAGGACAGAATTTTAGTCGGTGTCCATGATATCAGGTAGGTTAACATTTGAGGTTGACTTAATTAGAATAAAGGGATACTTTCTTAAGAAGTGGAAAATTGTTGAGGTAGAAAATCATCTTAAAAATTGTTAGAGCATTAGGTGAGGGTATATGCAGGATAATTCATTCTAAGCATGTTTTTAATATTTATTTTTTTAGTTAAAACTAGCAAGCCTCAACCCAATCCAATTATACATTATTTATATGTCAAGAAAATGTGAATAACAGAAACTCCAGGTTGAACAATTTAAAAATATTATTGAATTTAAGTAGCTACATATATAGGTGGAGTGAAAATTATAGATTCTACATTAGAAATTTAAACTGATTAGGTGACACTCAGAAGTCCTAATCTGGGGAGCAAAAACTGGTCTTTTGAAAACACCAGCGAGATGTGAGGACCTGTAGTACTTCTAAATATTGGTATTGTAAATATTACAAAAGTTGTATTTTAGATAGGTGTAAAGAAAATTATTGTTTTATTATATTGTACTATTTATGGATTTATCTGGTAATTTGTAGTATACCTGGGCTGACAGTAATTGATTAAATGGGTGATTGGGGGTTAAAGGATATTGGTGGAAATGAGTCTGTCCAGGTACAATAGTTAAAATATTTATTTATTTAGATTCTCGTTTTGTGTCAACCTTTTCATTTTAGTAAACCAACTTTTCCCTGATTTCCAAGTCATATTGATCCTTAATCTACATCTTATATATTATTTTGTACTATAGCTGTCAACATGTTTAATAATTGTAGTACTGCATATGCAGGGCATTTAAAAAACAGTTTTTAGGATAAAAAATACCATTATGATTGTTAAATACCTTTGTATATAGATACTTTAAAAACTACAATAAGTCATTGAAAAATTATTTCATGCTCTTAATCATAGAGGGGTGATGGGTAGATTTGTGTGATAGAATTTGCTTTTTGTCCTTAAGTTAACATGTATGGTTTGCATTGTTTGAATATTTATAATTTTACTACACTATCTTTCAATATATTTAACTTGAGTATTGAGATGGCATTTCTCTATTTTACTTCTTATGAATATCTTAAACTCCTTGAATTCTTAATATTTGTTTCCCTTTGTTGTTTGACTAAATGACAATTTTTTCAAGAATGATGGAAGTTTTAATGTGAAGAGAAAAAGACAACCTCAGATGATGATAGTTTTAATGAAAAGACAAAAACATGAAATATACAAGAATGAAAAACCTCCAAATCAGGGAAAGAAAAATTGAAAACTGTGAAGATGGGGTGATAGCTCAAAAAATAAACTCATACAAACCAATATTGATAAGTGTTTAAAAAAAAACCAATCGGAAAAGTAAAAAAAAAATTGAAAACCCTATTTAGTCCGATGACCAAAAAGAAACAATAGAGTTATTATTCTATTAACAGATAATCTATTTATACATTCTGATGGGGAGAGGGGGGGGGTCAAAACCAAAGATCTAGGTAAAATCTAATGAGAATATTCAGAATGTATAAGGAATAGTTGGATTAACTTCAAATACACGCTGGCAGTTAAGGATACCAAATACAATATTTATAATATAAATTGTTCAAATTTTGAAAAATTTCACACAGGAGAATGAGCACTGTGTTGACAGATTGAATGTCAGATTAAGCCTTTTCTGGACCACACCCTCCCACCATACACTGGTTTCAAAAATGTTGGAAAAGGACAAATTTCCAATAAAAATGCCAGATAACACAAAACAAAAAGGAGATGAGGTGAAATAAGTATCTTTGTTACCATAATATTTTTCTTTCCTTCACCAAAAATGGCTTGGACCTGCTGGGCACTAAGGAGCATTGTTTCCCAGATGTGGGTAAGCCATGGACTTGATAAAAGTTTTTGTACTGAGTTCAGAGAAATGAGTGCAAGGTGTGTGCACTCTTATGGCTAAGGTAGCTTCGTCCACCTTCTGGTTCCGAAAGGGGCTGAGAACTCCCAAGTCCCACCCTTTCACAAACATCTGCTATTCAACTATTCTTAAGATTACGAAGTATTACATTTACATTTTTAATTAAATAAAACATAATTTATCTAAATGGAATCTATTGTTTTGGTCACACTTAATAAAGGTAAAAGTAAGCAAAATGCAAAAAATAAAGATAATAAGGAAAATAAAACCTCCTATTAAACAGTGCTTTTAGAAATCATTTTGATTTTAATACTGTCAGTTATTGATAAAGAAAAGAAAAATTATCAAGCAGAAGATTAAGGGAATAAGTATATAAATAAAAATATACAAAAAATAGAAATCAAACATATTAATAATATGTTGTTTTTTTTTAATCTTTATGCTGTTGGATAGCACCAAGGCTGAGTATTGCGGGATTGTTGAATATGCGATGCCCTCTCCTATTTTCTCGTGCTGAATACTTTTCAGCTGTCCCACCTTCCCATTTGTATTTTTTCTCTAAATCTTCCCCTACAAATGCATTAAAACAAAATTGTAACTTATTTTGCCTCTATTTTGAGTGAAAACAACAAGTCCTGTATTTGATGTTCTGAAAAGTCCTGCCTACTTTTTCTTAATATTATTCCAAACAAAAGCTCTTTAAAAATCTTTCATTAAGAAATTATATATTTATTATAATACTGAGAAAAAAAACCTTATACCTCAGTTTTCATATACAGTTTCCTTTTCATTTGTATAAATTGAAAGAATAATGTTTTTGCTCCCATTCATTTGGAATCTTTTCATTCCATAAACTTATAGAAGGGGACTAGTCAAACTTGAGAGCCTAACAGTGAACAGTTTAGTGAAAATGTTGGCTAATAATTGTTTTAACCAATAATAGACACTGAACTAAAGGTGGTCATTGAGTGGTATTGTATTTAGACAGTTGAAATTATTTGTAGTTCGTTCCTTTATGTTGTTAACTGATTTCTTAATTTTATAAATTTTATACTGATTTATTTTCCTCTACATGTTTTGCATCCTCTATGCCGCCTCTTCAGGAGTAATACAGTATTATAAAAAGATTCGACCTTTATCACCTCAGCATTCAAGTTCATAATGGTGGCATACCACACCACTTAGCTGGTAATATCAATACATTAAAATAAAGTACAATGTAAAAATTGATTACCTACAAAGTTTCAAGTTTTGAAAAATCAATTCCAGAAGAAGCATAGCTACATCTACGTCTAATCTACTTGCTGTTTATTTAAATATTTGATAAATATTTAAATATATAGCAAGTAGATTAGATGTAGATGTAGATATGCTTCTTCTGGAATCGATTTTTCAAAACTCAAAACTTGTACGTAATCGATATTATCAGCTGAGTGGTATGGTACATCTCCATTGTTGTTAGTCTTGACGTGACCACCAAGGTAGTAAGGTCGAATTTTTTTATAATACTGTATTACTCCTGAAGAGGTGTCATAGAGGATGCGAAATTATAGAGGAAAATAAATCAGTGATATAGTTCACGTGTTTTTATCTATTGACCTTCAGTCATTCCTCCTTCAATGAAGATTGAATTGAGGTCACATTTCAACGGTAGGATAAGTTTTGCAATTTTTTATTTTTTTGTTATTTCCATAGGTGATTGAAGAATTAATCATTGAAAAAAAGAAACATGAACATGATACAGCACAAGGAGATGATATTACATATGGTTTGGAGAAAGAAAGATCTCGTTTAAAACAGGTAAATAATTATTTTAGGGTAGGTATGTAAGTAAATTTATTTTTTCAGCAAAATATATTACAATTATTTTAGGAATGCATAATAATTCTACAAAGTGCTTGGTGTATACCATTATAATGTATGATACAGTAGGTAACATAACATTCTTGTATATAAACATTTAAAATAAGATCATAATAAAAATGTTTAATGATTTTTAATAATATCAATATTGAATAAAAAAATAGTAATAATATTTCAGTTATATGAGATCATAAACAAAAAAAAATGGTTTTGTTAGTTAAACTCAAAACAAAGGAGTCTGTGATATACACGTATGTCAGCCATGGAATATAACTAAATGTGTTTCCTGAATTTGACACGGCATGCTACATTGCAGGCAATAGTCCTAGTGATTTACATCATTAATAAGAACTCTAGTGAAATATGAAAGACTTAAGGCCTGTAGCCTATGATAGAGTTTTAAGTTACTTTTATAGAATACTTTACTGAAATTGGAATTGACTGCTGATGGCACTGACAGTTACTACAATATTTGCCAGCTCTAAAGCTCAAGTTGAGGAGCTGACAGACAAACTGATTGCTGCCACCCATGACTGGTCAGCGAAGACTATGTTGGATGTCATTGAGAAACAATATGGAGGTCGGGCCACTTCCAGTATCTACTCCTGGTAGTCCTCCTGATGCAATGAACATCAGACCAGAGGACCATGGTATCCTGAAACAGATCAAAGAAGCAGGCATTATCTTTGTGGTATGTCAATGAGAGTGCTAGTGGCACATCGCTGACAAATGTGCCACAGTTAAGAAGTACTTTCCTCCAAGGATATGAAGTTGGCTGTGATTGGTTTGTCAAAGATCATTGGACAACCCAATTCCTTATGGGACATCGTGACTTTGTAGGGTATTTATTCAAATATAAAAGGAGAAATAGCATCTGTATAGATGCCAGAGTCCACAACCTAGCGTTAGTGTACTTGGCAAGACACAACCAAGGCCAGGAGTCAAATAAAAAAGATTAATTCTTGACTTAGTATAGATACCTGGAAGACATAAATATCTTTCATGAAATGGAATGTGAAGGTATATAATAGTTTACAAATCAAACTCTTGCCTCTACCTTTGAATTTCTATGACAAAATTTCAATTCATTACTATTATTGCGCAATCTATATGAAACATTTATAATTGTTTTCAGGACTTAGAAGTGGAACGTCAAGCTAAAAAAAGACTGGAAAAAGATTTAAAAAAAATTTCAGATGTCTCTGATGAAGACAAAAATCGCCAAAAGCAAATAGTGTTATTATTACTTGCTGAAAGGAAAAAGATAATAATGAAATATATTGAAGAAAGAAAAAGGTCAGAAGATCTAGCCCAAGTAAGTATAATTCATAAAATCTACTAAAAACATTTTCAAAGTCAAAATATTTTTATACATTACGGTAGACAACTCAATTCTCATTGAAGATGCTGTGTGAATTTTAATTGCAATGGTGACCTAGCCTATACTCGTCTTTCAAACAAATGATTTTAGCAGATTTCCCTTAATAGAAATCAGCTATTGAGGTTATACTCATGACGCAAATTTTGAAAAGTTTCCTCGAATATTCATCGATCCTAAGCAGGAGATGACGAAAATGTGGTCCATTCAAAACTATATATATATATATATATATATATATATATATATATATATATATATTGTAATGAAATTGATTAATATAAGGCTCATCAAATGTAATAAAATTGAAAAATAACTAAATATATTCCCTTTATGGGTTAATGTATTTTATCGTGCCCTAGAGTTAGTGAATGTCATTATAGACAAGAAAGGTTCACTTAATGTACTTTTCCATGATGAAAAAAATGAGTGTTATTTAAAGCACTCTAGAAGAATATGAGCAATATTTACTGAAATCTAGAATTGTTTCGGCATGTTCATAACTGGCTTATAGTCACTAACCAATCAGATGGTGATTTAATAGCAACAGAACCATCCTATTTCAGTTTTCCTGGATTGGTACCTTTTATAATTAAACTGGCATCATCAGCATAATGAATAGATTTTGTGGGTTTAAAGTTAGCTGGGAGGCCGTTTAAATATGTTAAAAATAGTTATGGACCTAACATTGAACACTGGGGAATGCCGAAAATTGTATCCCACTCTGGAGTAATTTTATATACATTAATATCATCAACTTCTACTTTCTGTTTACAGTTATATAAATAAAAGCGGAGCAGTTTATGACACTGCCTCTTATTCCATAATGTTCTAACTTCTTCAGTCGTATTTCATGATCTACTAAGGATCATCACAAAAATTCCTCCACCAAAAATTAAAACGGAATTGTGAAAATGAAGTTTTAGTTTTACACCTAGTAATCAAAATTGCCACTTGTAAAGTTGCTATCTTTACTACATTTAGTAGCATTTTCTAAATGAATGTCTGGATCTGCCCTGACTGGTAGCTGAAAGATGTTTTTGAGACTTTTTCAGAGATATGTACTTGAAATCACAACACTTTAACATGTACTAAAACTAGACCACCAAATTTACTGTTTATGTTTAAAACCTGATATCAGAAAGACCTATATATAATCATTTAGTAAAACATTTCAACTGATAATCTCCTCAAAGGCAGCTCTTTTCTATATAACCAAAAGGGATTTCTAGGAAGTCTTTGCACATTCTAAGAAGTCCTGGCATCAATTGTGCCACCATTCCTTCAAGCTAATAGTGATTCTAAATTGAATTCCCAATATGTTTACCATAAATTAATTAATTAAATTGGACGTCTACCAAGAGCACCCTCTCCCACTAATTATAAGATTTGAGTGAATATTGCACCGTTTGTTTTACAAAATTGAACTGCTTATGATTTTATAATTCAAAAATTGCATTGAATTAAGCTTAAGATTTGAAGTACTTTCAAATTTTAATATGGTTTTAGTAACTATTCTCAAAATTTGTTGTCTTAAAAATGACCTTTCTATTTCTACTTCTTACTTTAAAGAAGAGAAAGACACCCTAATCATGGCATCAGAAGTTATACTTCATTAAAGCTTCAGAACTATTACTTTATTGCGTTATCAATCAATTTTTGTTCTGAGACTGGTTTTGTCTATCTGTTGATTTTTCCTTCTAAAACTACATTTTTAACTCTTACAGATACTAAGTGAAGAAAAGAGCAGAATAGACTCAATGGCAGAAGGCTTAGAGGAAGAAAGTAAAAAGTCTCTTCAGATGGAAGCAGAGCTTGAAAAACAGCTTGCCCAATTTGACACAGAAAGTCAAATACTTAAGGCTAATTTACAACGAGAGGAAAAGAGGTCTTTAATTTAATTACAATTATATTTATTCCAATTAAGTCCCCCCTTTATTAACATGTATTATTCATGGAGTCTTATTTATTGTCACTATAATTTTAAGTATTTTATAATTTCACTTAAGTATTTTTGGTCTGTTCTGAAATATCTACCATGTATTAGACCTTTTGCGTATTTTGATGCTTAGATTTTACTATTATGGCTAAATATTTCTTAAGTTTTATAAATTTGTATATATTGCACATTCGAAACCAATTATCTTTAAATATTACCAATTCAGATATTTGAAATGGAATTACTTGATGTAAGAGCTATATTGTCCAGTACTCTTCTTACTTTACTACAACTGTAGTCGTATGCCGCCTCCATTTCTGGACATTTATTGTGGTTCCCACCCTGGCTTCTCCATCTGACTTACCAAGGTATCCATACTTCACAAGCTTTCCTTCTGGTGTACCACATTGCATTTTCTTGAACAGATGGGTTCCATTCTTTCAACATTTACCATAGTACGCCATTTTTCGTAACACAGATGATGTCAAGTTCACCATAGAACGCTATTTCTTTGGCATTGCTTTTGGTGTGCCATCATCTGTGAAGTTCCTTGACAACACCAAATTTCTTTTCCGGATGAACCTCCTGGACTGCCATTCAAGCTCTAATTTTCACTTCATATTATTTGTCTCTGCTGCCATTTCTTCCAGGTTCTAAAATGATATACTAGTAGAAACTGGTGGATGTGTGCTCCCAAAATGATAATGTCTAGCTTTTTTGTCAAAGCTAGGGTTCTTTTCCATGACTATCCTTTTCCAAGTACTTCGTGTGTTGCTATTTTGATTTTATCTCTCTGCACACAGCTGCCAGCATCTGTAGCAAAGGGATGTTTTGTCCTCATGCGTTGTGTCATGCTTTAATACCTACAGCTGCCTTAATTGCTGACACTGATTTTGGAGGCTCTCCCTGTAATGCAGCTTTATAGTTTTATCTGCCAGCATCTTCAATACAAAAAAATTGAATATCCCCCTGTGGTGATCTCTTCCTCAGTGTCGATCCTGTACTTTGCTAGCACCAGGAAATGTTTTGAATTAGCTTTGTTAGCACCACTGTAGCTTCCTGCTTCATAAATGTAGGGGAGTGCCTGTTGCTGATTAAGATATGGTCTAATTGCCTCATACATATTTCTGTGATCAGACATTGTGGTCCTGGCCTTACTCACTCAGGACTTTAGTGCCTGGTGAGTAAATGTGGTCTTACTTAAACCTTATAAAAATGAAAAGAAATATGCTGAGATAGTACTGCGCCCTCATGAGTATTCTTGTGTGATACACCTTGGCTTACCATGGCTATTCTGGAAGTTTTTGTTTATCAAAATATTTTGTGGCAATCCCTGTTGGTTCTGTTAATTTCTTTAAAACCTCTTGAGTGTGTCAACATCTTGTATTGCATTGAGAAGAATTTGTAAGAAGGGTACTTAGACATGATGTCTTATTCAAACAAGGATAAAAACAAACTGACCTTGAGGAGTGGAATAATGTGTTATCTTCACCGGAAGTATCAAGGTCGACTATATTCCATTTGCACTCCACCACACCAAGCCTAACAACTAGAGCATGTGAAGTCCATTTTAATTGTCACACCTCGTATAAAAGATTTGTATAGGACCTTTTTTGTTTATCATGAAAATATCTATAAGTTATATTCTTATAGCATTTTCAATCCTATGCATTAGAACTGAAATGCCATACATTTCTTTTAAATTAAATAATTTAAAGTGAAGTGCATTTTGTTTATTTTATTTAATTGGAGTAAATGATATTCATGTGGTTTCCGTGTCACGATTTTTAAAATATGTGATGAAAACTCACGAATCATTATTATCTTAAATGATTATCTAATAAATAATTATAATATACACTATTTATCATTACTTATCATTTCATAGTAAATGTCTTGTAGAATTTGTTGAGAAAAAAAAAACATCCTTTTCAATTTTTTTTTAACAGTTTTTTTTATACAGTTATTTGATAAATCTCATGAGCACTTCATAAGTAATATACCCTAATATTGAATGTTAGACAGGTTATATTTTCTCTTTTGGTGTTGTTTTTTCTAATAGAATTTTATTTCTCAGAGTTAAGGAGCTTGAAGCAGAATTAGAAAAATCCCGTACAGAAAATGCACTTTTAGAGAAGCAGTTAGCAGAATATCATCAATTAGCCTTGCATGGAAATGTTTCAAACTTCCATACTCGGCCACCCTTTCATCATGTTTCAAGACTTCCAACTTCAACAGGTTTACTTCTGATTTTTATTTTTACTGAATAGAATAATATTCCAGCCATTTTAAAATTGAAATAATTCTTTTCATGAAAAGTACATTATTGTTTCTTTAATAAACATAACTTGTTATGATTACCCAATTAATTCACCCTGAGGTAAGTTATTTCCTATTTAGTTATAAAGCTTTCATTTTGATTTCTTAAAGTTAATTTGCCTAACAGGGGTTAAAATTATAGCCATTCTTGATTTATTGAAATAAAATATAGTTCTGGCATATAATAATACAATTCAACTTCAAGTTTCTATAGTTGACATATAAAGCTACAATACTTGTTGTTAAAAACCTATTCAACAAATTCATATATAAATGTATATGGAGGTATCCTGATTTAACATAGATGCTTTCAGAAATAAAATCACTTTCCTTTTTCCACTGGGCTCTTTATAGTGATTAGGGATATGGTCTTGACTCTCGGAACAAGAGGTTTATCTTGACGTTAGTATAAAGGATCTATACACCTGAAAAGACTATACCCGTAATATGGTAAATCGGGTGGTTTTATTTAATGGTCTTTTATATATTCCTTAGTGAATGAGATTAGGCCTCAATTGTATGATTTAATGATGTACTGTATTTTTCAAGGTTTATAATTTTTAGATGTATTTTTGAAGTTAATGTTCTCATCTGCTAAACACCTATCTAAGTAATAACATTGAGTTCTATACATTTTGAGTTTGTAATGCTTAAAGGTAGAAATTATATAAGTATGCAGCACAATGTGGAATAATAATAATAATAAATAATATTAGGCATATGATAATATTCATTTTGTTAACATATCATAGCTTTTTCCATTTATTACATAAACCTAACAGTTTGTCAAATCTCATTAAAACTTTATGACCTTGTTTATTTTTTCCCCCACTAAGAAAGGAAATAACTCTTCTCTAGTTTTCCTTGTTTCCTTGGAAAGTGTTCTTTAATTATTATGTGTTTAAATTTAGTGTTACTAGTGAACAATTTCTTCACTTTAAGAATCTCAATTTTCAAGAACAATGATGAAACTTTAACTACTGTTACATTGGATTCTTTGATATTCTTAACTTCTACTATGTCATAAAATCTTATTTAATTTATCAGAAATTGTAAAATCTCTAGTACATCATTCCTTTTTTCCAGAGTATTGGACTCTTTTAAATTTAGAAATACAAGGTTTAACCTCCACTGTTCTCCCAATTTTGTATTTTCAAGCCATTTGACCCTGCCTCTGATTCCTTCAATTTCTTCTTTAATAACCCTTAAGTTTTTGTTCAGTCTATCCTCCAACACATCCAGTTTGGAAAGTTCTTCCAATTTCAAGAGAATTTCATCAAGCTTGGTTGTTTCCATAGTGTTGAAAATTGTCTAATAATATGACGAGGGAACTTAAAACAGTGGTAGAAAGGAATAACTGAATTAAACTTTTGCGATCTTTTAATAGTTGAATGTTTATTTACAGCAAAACATCTAAGAGCGAGGTAACCTTCTTCACTGAGAACCTGCCAGCCTATAGTTCATGATACACAAACTCACATTTGAAATAAATAGTGTGTGTTTTTTACTTTACTCAACAATTATTTGTCTTAGGTTGGGAAGGAATGGTTGCGACAGTGCCACCATCCATGCAAACAAATTCTCCTATGGGCAGCAGCGTTGCAAAGGTTATTCAACCAACTGCTACGGTTTCTAGTGTTCCTGTGTCAGGCCCAAGTAAGTTTTACTCCTTATTTCAAAATAATCAAAGCATTTATAAATGGATATTCATCATTTAGATCGAAATTTCCAAGTCATAGTTTTTTTTGAACAGTCTCCCTCGAGAGCTGTTTGTTTATTCAATTTATACTTTTTTTGAACAGCCTCCCTTGAGAGCTGTTTGCTTATTCAATTTGTTTTTTTTTTAAATTCTTGTAAGAAGTCTGTTAGAAGATTAAAGTGTTTATGATTTGACTAAATTCCTTGGTATTTCAGTTTATAAATTAATGAATATATACTGCCAAATATTTCTCTGAATAGTAGTGTATGTATTCATTGAGCCTATTTAGGTATTACCTAGCATATGTATCATTCACATTTGTTAATATAACTCTCAGTGTTTCAACTGTTGCTAATTCTTCTTCATCTACCACATCAGTTTTTTTATCTCTAAACTTTTACTTAATAACTCATTCCAGGCTCAGCATTCCAATACAACAGTAACTGCAACTTCACTATCTACTTAGGCAGTCATACTTCAACAAAGTACATCTCTTCAATGTGCATTGCCCAATCCATTACCATTTCTTATGACACTTCTCTATATTTGTTGGTAGCCCTTGTATCTTCCACCACTTACGGAACTTTCTAATAGGTCATCAATCTCATCCTTGTCATACATTACTTCTGTATTTTCTTTTTCAGTTGATAATGGTTTAACACTTATAGCTACAATTGTTGCAACAGTACCACCTACATCTAGTAGTGATAGTATGGTTCCTATTTCAATTTTGGGAGGGGCATCAGCTCTTCTTACATTCTCTATTGAATCATGACTCCTTAATTATTTTCAGTTGCTTGATCAATTACAACTATGATTTTGCCTACAGGCTGCTATACTTCACAGAAGTTCAGCGTACCACTACTAAGATATGTTCACTATAATAGAAACGTGTATTATTTTTATTTATTCATAATTACTTGTACATTAAAATTACACTGTTTTAACATCATCTCATCTTACATGTTTTCTTAATTTCTATTATTTTTACACATTCTTCGCAGTTTAATGGTAAGGGTCACCAACAAATTTTCAATTTTTTGCCCATGTGGAAAAAAAAGGAGTTTTTGTTGGTGACCCTTATCATTAAACTGTGAAGAATATTTGAATATTGGGTCTAGAATAAGAAGAGTTATCTTTTCAGTTTTTCCACTCCTGATGAAATTATTTTTCTCTTCCTTCTTCTGGGGGAAATTACTTTAATGAATGCATTTTATTTCAGTGGCATGTTAATTAATTATGTATTATTTGATTTATATACTTTAACTTTGCTTCTTATTTTTTCAGCCACAGGAGTTGCAAGAAGTATTTCTCCAGGACATGGCATTCGTAGTGTAGCTTACTGTACCCAAGTGCAATCTCCTATACCTGGAAAGGTTTGTGAATTATTATGTTCCATTATGATGATATTTTAACTACAAAGTTGCAGTTTTTTGTTTTTTTAACGCTCATGAAAGTCAACTTGGTCAACTGGCAAATATCTTAAATATTTAATTTTCCCCCCATTGAGTTCCCAAATGGTAACAGTTTTTATTTAAGCAAGCAAGCCATTTTACAAGTTTCACCCACTTGCATTTTGTCAAAATTACCCTGTTTTTCAGTATCAAAATTGTCTGTGCTTTCTTATAGGACTAACCTTTTTTCTATCTTAAAAAAAGTTGATAAACAAACAAGATGGAACTATGTTTGAGTTATATTTTACCTAAGTCCAGGATGTAAGAAACCATAAAAAAGTAGTTCATCAACCAATGTACTATAAGGTTCTTCAAAATATTTCAGGCAATTAGAAATTATCCTGAAGTTCTGCGATCATCTTTTTTCCTCTAAATTAAAGATTCCGCCCAAATAATGTGAGTTTACACCTGTGTTAGGAAGAAATAATAGACTGGAATACTCGCTTTGTGTAGGTTATTTACCTTAAGCATAGTTTTTTTCAGTTATAAGCTCATAGTAAATTTGCTGGCTTATTATGAGTATTACAGACGCTGCTTCGAATTAGCCTCAAGAATACCATTTAATAATAAAATACTAATCCTCTTATAGAGGGAAATATTATAAAAGTCCATAGTCGTGGAAAGGATGGTGATATGGGTAGAGTAAACTTTTTCTTAATATTAGGCTCTACATTAGGTACATACATTGGAAGAGTGTAATCTGGAATTAATTGTAGTAATTAAATTACTCAGGTGCCGGTACTATTCAAGAAACATGCTGAATAATATCCTAGCCAGCTCTAAGAGATGCTCTACAATCATATTAGTGTGTGCCTTATTTAACTACTGACCACATTATCTACAATAGTCATTATTTTGTATACCAAGAGTTATCATATCTATCAATCATCTGACATATAGTTTCCATATCCATATGTTGGCTCAGATGGTCACTGTCACATAAGAATCATTATTTTTATTTTGCATTCACTTTAGCAATAAAAAGCTCAATAGCAAGAAATGAAGCATTAGAACTGAGGTCATGAAATGCTTGGTGGAGAGATTTCACTATGCATGTAACATAAAGATTATATTGGTCTTGCCTACAAACAATCACCATAATAAATATCACTAGTTAAATTAATTCAACTACCTTCCTTTCATCATGTAAGGAGGAATAAATAAGAATGACAAATCTCTTTAGATTTGAGCATTTAAGCCTTTACAGATTGTAAAAAGCCAAGAATTATAATCCAGCTTTTGTAGAAAAATAGTAGTTTGAAAGAGTCGCAGAGTAAATAGAAATTGATGTCAGCCTTATTGTTCCACATGTAATAGTCATTATAAACTATGCTTTCAATGAAAATCACAATATTTAAAACAGATGCACTGAGGGATAGTCTCAGAACGTGCCTACTCGTCTCTCCTAGTGCCCTCTCTAGTCCTAAACCCTATCTATTATCCCTTTTCTACTATCAGCCACTGACAACCAGAGTAATACTGAAGCAGGTAAGTAATAACTTAAGGAAGCCTCACCAGGGTGAGAGATTAACAACCGAGGATGAAAGTAGCTATTAATTGAGCAGTGGTAACGTTTCTATCATTACTGCATTGGTAATAATTTTCAGATAGAATCTAACCAGATGCTCAAAAGGGTAATTTATAACTACTCATTAGGGGTAATTATAACTAATCAGGGCTTTGTTGAATTGGTTGGAGCCATAAGTGAGGCACCTATACAGGCTCTTTTTATGAATTATGGAAAAGTCTTTAAATATAGCACTGTCTGATGCTGCTACCACTTTCGTAGATTATAGAGCCCTGATAATTACAGACCAGACCAGGAGTAACAGCTTGCTTATATGACCATTGAGATCATGTTGGACTAACTAAAGGAGGCAAAATTGAAAATGCATGCTGAAAAAACAAAAGGATTAATAATGAAATACCATTATGATAATTGACACCCCCTTGAATCATCAAGATTGAGAATATGTGGATAATGTTCCTGGAGGTTATTACATACCCTGCACATAAGTTTTGGCCAAAACTCGAACTCTTAGCTGCAACTTGGGGGTGAAATACTAATCAACTCTCATTTTATACAGAGCTTCTTTTTCAGCATCATAACATATGTGGCAAAACTGTATGGCAGAGACCTCTGACTAAAAAAAATCATTAGGTTACATTGAATAAAATACAATGCCCATTTTTTCTAAGGCTAACAAGTGGGTATAAAACAGTGTCATACGAAGACGTCACCATCCTTAGTTCTCCTGGCCAAGATAAGAAGAACCTGCAAAATGTGTGTATTAGCAAATGCCTAGTTCAGTCCCTTGCAACCTGTCAAAGCTCTTAACATACCATGTTATGTAAAGTTCTGTGACTATGTTAAGGCAGTTGTCGACACCTTTGTTGACCAGGTGTGGGATTAATAGCAAAAACATTTTTAAGGACGTCTAAGTGAGGTTGGCCTGAGAGTGGCTGTTACCAGACCACTGGTGAAATTAATTCTTCATCAGGCATGGCAACTCACTAGCTATTTAAATTAAAGAAGAAAGCAAGCCCAACCTGCTTCTGTGGAAAACACGAGACAGCACTGATTGCGCTCTTGGAATGCTCGAGGTTCAATATAGTTAAGGTAAAATTAAAAAGAACTAGTTATAATTATCAATAAATCCATTGACATCAATATAAATAATCAATAATTATCCATGTCCATTGACAGTAACACCAAATAACACAGGCCTTCAAGGTGTTTGTAGAATAGTGGAGAATCTCCACAAAGAATCAATTATTAAAATAAATCAATGAAAGGCTACCTTTTCTCACCTTTCCTTCTTTACCTGGTAGATGTACAAAATACTGAAGTAGAATTAAAAAAATATAAAACTTATTAATCATGATATAAAAGGTGTGGAGCTAATGGAGGGTTAATTTTGTCCAAGCAGCAGAAATTTCCTTAATATTACGATTTCTTTATGTAATAAATTGCAATCCACAAAGAATAACAACTTTTGTACAGGGTGATTACCGAGAAACGCTTGTTTTTCAAATAACGAGTACTCAGGCAATTCAGAGCAAAAAATGTATTTATGAGTGGAAAAACAGTGAACACAATATGCAATTTCAGAATAAAATTACTTACAATTTAGCGTTTAAAAATTACATCTCTAAGGTGGTCACCTTCTGCTTGGATACAGTGTTGAACGTGTTCTTTAAAACTTGCTACTGCCTCAGGGGTACTAACTGTCCTCACCGGTCCAGGAGGTTTCTTCTTAAGCAAAGATCCAGTTGTATTGCACACTCCCCCCCCTCCACAGCGCATCAACTTCCGGCCGTTGTCGAACGACACTCATTGTATACTATGCAAGTCAAAAACATGCATTTCCCAGTAATCACCCTGTTCTACCATTTTAAAAATAAATGCAGTTTATTTAAGAGATTATGTCTAAAGTTATTATAATTATCTTTACAGGTTGAAAAAAGGGTTGCTACTCCCAGTATACCACCAGTGAATACAAAATCAACAGTTCCTTCTACAGTTCAGCGTAACCCACCAGGTGTAGGTCCTTCCAATGGTACTGATAAGAAACAGCCAGGTTCTAGAGGAGTTCCACCTCCAGTGCCACCTAATAAACCCATAGTACCACCTAAAAAAGATTCTGTCCTAATTCGCCGAGGAGAAAATACTACAGTAGAAACAAAAAATTTTAAAGACATAAAGCCAAACGTTCTTAGTGAAAATCAGGATGTTCAAATACATGATGATCATGTTGAAACATACCAGAACATTAGCTCTTCATCATAGTCTGGCAAAGTTTAACTTCCATTAATTTTATTTATTTGAAGTCAGTGTCTCAAATGTTGTGATCTAATGGACTTATTCTTTTGGTTTGGTACCTGAATACAAAACATTGAATTTTTCCTAATTTTTTAGTATTAGCCTTACTTTTAGTCCTTTTAAAATAATGTATATACAGTAAATACAGTGATCATATTTAATTGTAAGTAGCTAAATTAGAAATTATAGTTTACTTCATTTTTATATATAACCTGAGTCAAACAAAACAATAGATAGTTTGAAAACATTGTGATATTATAGTAGTTGCATGTTAATTTAGGAACTGTGATCATTTTCAGAGTTTAAGGTTATAGATGCAGAGGCTTACAAATAATAATCATTGAATCGCTAAATCAAGACAGAGTCCGGGTAGATTTATTGATTAGTTAGTGGCGCCTTGAGTAAATGTGATTAACAGAGATGTTATTCATTAAAAACACTTACATCCTTTGTTTAACCCTACTTAGTCCAGGAAAGTAAAAGGTTATTGCTTGCTCATCCATGTACTCTCTTTTAATATATTATGTGGATATTGAAATTTTATTTATTTATTAAATTATGAAGTTTCTCTGGTGATTATTTTATCACACGAGGAATTTTAAAAGGTTTGTCTTCGACTATATGTTCTATTTTTTTTTTATTATTATTTTTTTAGTAAGGCTTCTTATTTAATTCACATTTTTTAATGTTGCAAACATGATACCAGAGAAGGCTCCTCATATTAAAATTTATTTTTTGATTTTACATTAACATTCCTTACAATAACTTTCTTTAGTGACTCCAGTGAATTCCAAACTTTAATTTAAACAAACTATTGTATTGTGATTTGTTTATTGATTTTGAATTTGAAATTGTTTTTCTAATACTTACATTTAGGTTACTAAAATAGGTTCCTTAGCATTCTTAGAAGGAATAAGATACTGTCTTCCCTTCCGTTTTAGGTAAAAAATAAAATAAATGTGTTTCTTTTAAACAATTATTCCTAAATTAAATTTCAAAACTTGTCATCAGTATATAATTTCAAAAATAACACTAATTAAATATAATGCTTCTGTAACTTTAAGCCTTCCTTAATTATCAAAATAGAAATAATTCAGTTTTAATTTTAGTTTTATTGATAGCATCCATTTGGATATCCTTTTCTGTGTATGTTCATTTTTCAATCTCATTTTATATTTAAGAGATGGTGTGTTTTATCTATAAACTTTGGAAATTAAACTTTCTCACAAATAGAAATTTCAGAGATCGCCTATGAAAAGGGTTTTTATAAAACAATATTTTTAAAAATAACTAAAGAATAGAACAGTGCCTTTCATAATTCAAGTAGCAGCTTCTTCAATGTAGCTGCTACCACCCAAAAGTACCTGATATAAAGCAATCTTAATATTTAATTGTCACCAAAAATGTAAGACATATGGATAGCTATCAAGCAAAATTCGATTGTTTTACAGAATACAATAAAGTTAAATAACAATAAAAAGTTAAGGCTCCCAAAACTAGCTCAGTAATTAAATGCTCCATATGTTTTTTTAAATTTGCATTTAAGTTTAAAAATATACACCAAATCTTTTTGAAACAAAAAATAAAGTAAAAAAATGAAGGGAATGCCTGTGCAATTATGCTCTCTTATTTGCTCAATACTATAATGTTTCATTTAAGATATTGAAAAAATGTATCACTGTTCATGCCCAAGTTGAGAGGAACATTAGTTAAAATAAATTGTTCAAAATATGGAAGCAGAGAAGCAGGTTAAAGAACACACACATATATATATTCAAACAATTTAAGAAGCGGGTCATCTACAGTTAAGAAGATATATATATATATATATATATATATATATATATATATATATACATACATACATACATACATACATATACATACATACAATATGAATGTGTGATCACAGGGTGTCAAATATATGACAACATTTCAGGAGTTAATTCGAGGCATCATTTGCAACAAAAATATTTATAAATTATGCTTTAGTTCTCACCAATTTTGGAGATTTTTTTTATTTTATGATTTCTGAAAATATTTGGGCTTTTAATCTGTCATTTCTTGAACTATTGAATCTGAAAAAAATTGACTAAATTTAACATAAAAAAGATTAACTTCAAATTTATATATTAAACTTTCAAAATAACTAAATCGAGGCTATTATTTTGTATCAGAATCAAATGAAATAACCCTAATCCTTTTTTTCTCCAAAAACTTTAGCTGTATTTTTCTTGAAAATGTTTTATATGAAATGTGCTATGTTCATTAAAAACTTTTACAAACCCACAACTTTTAAATTACTTACAATAACCATTAATTTTACTTAATGCTGATATAGAAATTTCAATATTCATGACAGATCATGGTGTTGTAGCTTTGCCTTGAAACGAGGAATTTCCCTTACAATTAAAATATATCCAAAATGTCAAATCAGTTTTCTTTTATCTAATTTGTGGGACAGAGTAAGAAAGCTTTTGGAAAATAAAAATCCCCTCAAATGAGAGAATACCCTATATGAAATGAAAAAAAAAAAATCATTTTTCAGAAAAGTATAACACAGATTGTAATGAATAGTTAACTAATCAAAATATGTGCATAAAAACTATTTTGAATCATTAATCTAATTAAAAAGATTAAACTTGTTGTAACTTTGGAAACATGGGTTGGCTGGTATCTTCCCAAAATTTTAAACCAAATTCTGCTCATTGTAAACTTTTACAAAATTTATTGGAATACTAAAATGTATGAAACTTGTTCGAGAGAAAACACAAATAAAATAAGTAAGTAGTGGATACTAGTTGCTCCTGTGGTTTTGGCTGTAATGTAATTAATTTGATGTTGTTACTACAAAAGTTAACCCTGAGTATGGCATGGCTGTGTGGATTTTAGTGTCCCATGGTCATGATCTTATGGTATCTGGTGGTTATAAGTTCTAGTTATTTTGGCCAACAGGTTACATGATCCTGTATTCTCATATTTTACTGGCAGAGCCAAACACCATTATTTTCCATCCTTGCAGGTATTCTACCTGAATTTTCTTAAAATTTCCATTATTAGTTTGACTTTGTTTGACCTAGTTCCAGTTAAACCGGAGTTATGAAAAAACCTTTTAGGTCAAATATATAGAAGTGCAAAGGGTGCACTTCATTCTTGTAATGTTAATCAAAGGCTGACAATCCAATAAACCAGTGTCTATTAAAATATAATAATTATTATTATTTTGCATATTAGATATACGAAACTCAGCTTCATGGGTTAAAAGTTTTCAAATGTGCCAATTAAAAAGTGCCAAAGAGGGCAGAAAACATATAGAGTGGGTGACACTAGAGCCATAATTTCTGAAGCAATTGCTAGGCATCTGAAGGGTTAAGAAATATGTTAAATTGAATATTCTCTCTAATTAACTTAGTCAAATTGTTATGACTTTAATATTTTTTTTAAATCTTACCCATTCATAAGTAAAAAAACTGTAATATCTAAGAAAAAAAAAATAAAGATTAAAAATATCTTTGAAATGTGCAAGAATCAGACTATACTTATATCTGATTTTTTGTTTGTATTACAATAATGCCTGGCATCAGCTCCTGAAGTTTCAATAGACTATACAGGTATACACACATTCATGCGTGCACACAAACACACGCTCAAGCACACTCAACATGTGGACACACACACACTTATTTGATTTTGAATAAAATACAGAGGGTGAAATATAAATAAATAAAAGATTACTTTCTAGATAGGGGTATTAAATGTGATGTATCTTCCTTTCTCTGCATTAGGTATTTTGTAGTGCAGATACCAGTATCCTCTGTTTTTCTTATAAAGACTGAGATCAATGTGTCATACCAAACACCCAATTCAATTCCAAAACATTCATTCTGATGTATTGGTCTCCTTGCCCTATTAGATCAACCTAATTATACTCTTCTGAGGAATGCATTTTCTTTTTATTCATTCATAATTAATATTTCTTATATTCTCATCAGACATAATAACCAAGTAATCATCATAATAAACCATACTCATGATATAATTCATTCTTATTTCTAGTTGAGAATCAATGAATTAATGTGAAGTATATATCATGAAAAGAACTTGAAATGATTATTTCATCTCTTAAATAAAAAAAAGTCCGTCACGCAGGGGCTGCGTAAACTAAGCAGATTTCCCACGTGAAGTTTTACAATAGAGAACAGTTAAGGAAATGGCCGAACTAGCTTTTGGCAGAAACTTACGACTAGACCCGAAGTTAGCTGATCTCATTTCGTCCGTTACAGTTAATAAAATGCAAATATCTCGGTTAATATTCAAGATAGAGAATAAATGTATAGAACAATATCTATAGTAAATTTAATTCGCAATAAGATTGGTTCTATACATTTTTTTGATCCGACGTAGGGTAACGGAGATATTTCGAATTTTTGAAAATCCCCCCTCCCACTGGTCCGATTTCAGCCATTAACAAACTTGATCTGTCTTTTTGCATAAAACGTTTAAATATCGAGTTTGGTAATGATCAAACTAAAATTGCGACCGCTAGAGTGGTAACAGACATATATATATATATATATATATATATATATATATATATATATATATACATACACACACACACACACACACACACACACACACACACACACACACACACACACACACACACACACACACACACACACACACAGTTTTGAACGGACCTCATTTTCGTCATCTACTAGGTAGGATCAATGGACATTTGAAGAAAAATTTTGAAAATTCCGTCATGAGTACGACCTCAATAGCTGATTTCCCTGAAGGGAAATCTAATTATTGTTAAAGAAGTTTTTCCGTGATACTTAATTAAAATGATCCACCAAGTATTGATTTAATCATGTCAAGTGATATTAGAATGGTTTATTATACCAAATTATGAATGACACTTAGGAAAAAAATTAATAATAAAACTAATCTTTCCTATTATGTATAACAATCCAAAAGTAGCACTTTCAAAATATAAATTATTATTATTCTTCTGATAATTAATTAAATAAAGAAAAGTTAAGCTGGTCACCATTTAATTGTGTGACTTAACTTTTCACCTTTTTAAATATATTCCAAATGAACTAAGAAATTTCATTCAGCAATTTTTCAGTGTGATGAAAATTATACTTCCGAGTGTTGTATTCATTTTCGTAATTTCACATTAATCTCTAAAGGGTCCTTCATTGAGGAATGTTTTAAATTATGAGGTATTTCATTCTTTATTTATATGTATTTTAAAGCTATCAATTTTCATTGAATCCTGTAAGACCCTTGGGGCAGTTGCATATAAGTAACTGCAATGTTATTTTGGCGAGTAGAGTATAGGTGACAATGCAGTCAGGGTGTTATAATAGGCTTTACTAGCTCTTAACTAATCACGGTGATATAGCCTGTTTCCAAGGTTTTCTCCCTTTTGGCAGTAGATTAGGAATTGAGGTAAAGTCTCAATCATATTACAATGCCAGTAATTGTTTGAATCTAAGAGAAGAGTAAACAGAATTATGTTTGTATTCACTTGTCCTAGTCTATTCAGCACAGGCATCTATGTGTTTCCATCTATCCATTCTTAAAACTATTACACTCCTTTTCCTTTAGAAGGAAGAGAGCAGCAATTTTGAAGATATAAATAACACCAATTTTTTCTTACAACCTAGATGCTACTGGATTCTGCAGATTCAAGGACTCTGTGCATCTTAATACACTTTGTAGGTTTTGGTCCTCTGTAAATATGGGCTGAGTCATTACAGAGAACTCGGCATATAATGATGTGTTGCAACAAGGCTTCCCTTTTAGCCTTTAATACTCCAATAATTGTCATAGTTATGAAAAATCGTATAGTATATCATGATCATTATTATTTATTTTTTTAGAAATGTACTTAAAATCTGTTGGATAGAATTAATGGAGTCCATTACTGAAAGTGTTTGGTGGTGTATCTCTCTACCTATTCAGCTAAGAGCAATTTATGAAACTATCAGTGGATTATTAAATTATATTAAGTTTTTATTTAGCTAAAAAATATACAAGTTCTTAATAACATTTTTGGTTTCCTTTGTTTTTTTATCTTCACTATCCTTGACCAACAAGCACTATGTTAATTCAGAAATGTACACTAATTGGTATTTTAAAATTAACTTTTGAATTCACTCTTAAGCTTTCCAGACATTTCTTCATTTATTGATGGTACTTCCACTTTTATTTTTGGCTCACATTTCTCCCTCTCATTCCCTCAACATATATGATAGAAAAATATAGTTGCCCAACTTTATAAAATCCAACTTATATACAATATAAGCTAAGGCAATTATTATGATATTGACAAAGTATTAATGTGTTATTTTAAAATAACATGAAAGGTAAATAAACAAATCTTTAGTTATTGAAATGTTTCTTTTTCTTTTGAGGCCGTGATGCTCAAAATAAAATAGATTAAAAATATCTTGTAGACTATTATATTAAATAATTAACTGGTGATCAAAATGCCAGCCTTCCTCATTTAAAAGAAAGAAAAAAAATGAGCTAGCACTTAATAGAAACATTATGTTAAAATGTGAGCTCTATGATACACACACAAAATTATTATTTTACACTTTCAAGATAAATACCATTACGTTTGGCAAATATAGTGAAGAAACAAAAGATGTCATTTATCATAAATAATTAATTGATTGAAATCATATGAATGATAATATTATTCAAAAGTAGTTGGATAAAAATATAGCATTATATTATAAAAACAAGGGCCACCTAAGCTTATTTTTAACTAAGATTTTAATTAATGCAGATTATGTATTTATCATTATAGCTAATTTTAATAATTAAAGTTTTCTAAGCTAAAATGCTAATTGTGGAATGAAAGCATTAATTTTTTGTTTTATTTCTGATTTAAATTTTTTCACTTATTCAACTTTTATATTTCATTAATCAGAATACAGCCTGCAGACAGTACAAAACAGAGTTTATCCAATTAATAATACAATCAGACAGTTCATGTAATTTTTTTTTTTTTTTTATGAACTCCATTATCATAAAAAGTTGTAAATTTGCTCTTCCTTTAACAAATTAAATTAAATCAATTCCAGCAAGTAATATTACTAATATTGCAGTTTTAGGGGATGTAAAAACATTCCATTGCAATCTTTTTTAATATGAATCAGGAAAGATTGGACGTCCATTTAGTTTAAGAAAATGGGGGAAGATCTCTTTTGCAGTTGAGCTTATTCATGGTATATTTTTAATTTTTTATAGATTTTAAAATTTTGAAATAAAAGTATTCTCTTCTAGAAAACAAAAAAGTGCCTATATGAAACAAAATTCTTAACACCAATTTTAACCATTTAATATTTAAATATTTCTTTGCACGAATAATTATCAATAACCTGGATAAGTTCATTTGAATAGAATGAAATTAATATGTAGTACTCTGTCTCCTTCAATTCAGTGTCTATTAATTCAGTATTTTTGATGAAAAACATATCTATTATTACCTACAATCCCGAAGTTTGTTACAAATATCAAGAACATTTAAAATTTATTTCCTATTTATTTATAAGCCATGAATATTCCATAACTGTAACATTAGGTTTACTAATGACTATTGTTCAGTGTTGTAAGTAGTTACGTCTACATGTCAAGTAAAGCTGATAACTCCATATACTCAAAATATTCTCAATATTTAAATAATCGTGAATAAGAAAAAACTGGTTTTTAACAATCTCATTGTTACTTATTAACAATGACAAACAACTTTAATTAGATAGATATTATAACATTGAATAGAACAAATATTTAAATTTTAAAAAACCAGTTTAGTAGTTAGTAGATTATTTTTATGATATGGTCTTGCCATACAAAAACTCTGCTCATTGAAGTGATGAATAGTGGAACTATGCCCTTCTATTCTTATTGTAAATAATTTGTACTGTTTGAATATAAGTTAGGGAATTAACTAAAACTCAGTATAGTCTGCTCATTGGAGAGATGTGGGTTGATCAGGCTGGCAAAGATTAGAGGGGAAGGGAGTCTGTAATGTAATCTAGTCCATTTAGTTTATTTGTATTTTCTATGCAAAAAAACTTTTTTTTTATTAGTCACTTGACTAGTTTCATGTACTGCTACTCTGGACTATGCTAACCAATTAATATTCTCATTGCTATTACTACATACATCTCCTAATATACAAAAGTGTACTGATATTTATGCACCAAACACTACTCTCTAGAACTGAATAACAATCTATAGAGCTGAAGAATGTGTTGTATCAATATATATTCCTGTGAGCCATATATTATCAAAAGATTCTTTTTACCTTATCTGAATCTTTCTGACCCATTTGATCAAAACTTATCCTTAAACCTTCTAATTGCTACTAATTTTAACTTTTCTTGGTCACCCAAATATATTTAACCTACCTACTTCACATTTTATATTTCCAACTTCATGCAGTGACTATAGTCCCTAACATTCCTTGACCTAACTCTCTGAATTATAATTTACTTCTTGAGTTGCCTTTACATGGAGGTAGAGGGGGGGGGGCTCAGTTCCATCCTGGACTATTATTTTTAATAGCATACTAAATCGTGTGCAATAATCATTTTAGAATTTACTCTTGTATGTTACCTTTCTTCTGTTTTGTTTTCTACAAACACATGTTTCATTTTGTATTAGCATTGAAGAGTACACTTTTTGATTTTAATTTGTCAAAATGCCTATCTGGTGGCATTCAGACATCGCGAGCCTTTTCCTTGTGTTTTTACATTTCTACCATCCACTTTCCTGTCTCTTAGGAAGATTCAAGTGTTCTAGATATATAAAATGTTTGTGTTACACTAAGCTGCTGATCTCAAATTTGTTCTTGTTTTTATTCATTTATTCATCAGTATTAGATTTAACTTTATTGTTATTAGTCTTTATATTCCTATTTGCTTTTTCATACTTTTTTTTGGTATTATAAAAAAAAAAGCAATAAATAGACAACAAAAAATTGTTGGTTACCTAATAATTACTTTATGTAGATATGTAATTATCTGTTTTTTTTTTTTGTTCTTGTCATAATATCATTAAAATGTGGTATTGAGACCTCACCTCTTTGTGGTTCTTGAGTTCCTCCTTGTTAGTGAGAATCCTCGAGTCTTTGACTCTGAACAAAAACATTCCAGACTCAAAATTAGATCATTGTTGGGATTTTTAATTCTTTCAGTTACCATTATCATGAGTGTAAAGAATGTATTGATCATGACAATTTCTTCATTTCTACTCCGTACATGTTACTTAATTTCACAGTGGATGCAGCATTAGAGCTTCCCTCACAGAAATTTTCTTTGCAATAAAAAAAAAAAAAAATGATTTTCATATCATACAAATACATCTGAGTTGAAGTCCTTAGAGATGCCAATTGTTGAGCTAGAAATAATTACCTTAAATTATGAACATACATTTTTACTAGCAAAACAGTATTTTGTTAGTTGTAATACAATTTTAACATTTGAAATTAGGTATAGGTAATGAATGAATATCCTTAATTTGGAAGGATCACATTACTTATTGTGGAAAGAATAAATAGGAAATACATGCTTAATAAGGGGGTAATTTTACTAGGGAGCATCATTTCTTATTACTTTAGACAACTATTGGGCCTACAAAATGAAGCTCACATATAGCTGACTATACGTGCTACACTCTGAAGCCTAGCTTGTCTAACATTTTTGGTAGAAAATTAGTGGTATACTCAGCACGCTTTCCTTCCATGATACTGAAACATTTTAACAGAGTTTCATACTTTGAGTCAATAGAGGAGCTACTTTATTAAAAGCAGCTCCTCTATTGACTCATGAGAAAATGGGAAGGATAAGAGTCCATAAACAAGATCCACTAATACTATTCCCACAGGAAATTTAAAATCAAAAATGTTAACAGCCTATGTAAGCAGAACATTGGTTATAATTCAATTTTTGGGCTTAAATATGGTTTGTTAAGTGTGCGGTCAAGATGATGTGAAACATGTTGAGCAAATAAAATAATAAGCTATTGGGAGTATTCTTTGAAATTCTGCCCGATTCTTATATTGCCCTTTTTTGATCAGCTCATTCTTAAATTAAATAATGATTTTCACCAACATATGATTTTACTCCATATTGCGGTTGGCAAGGGAGTTTATCACTTGGGAACTTTCTGCACTGTGCGGCACCCTCTTGATTAACAAGTAAAGATATAGGCAAATTAATGCAATCATTAATTCCTCTTCTGTAAACATACTGAAGTGAATTAATGAAGTTGTATAATATCTGAAGCATAGATTTCAAATTTGTATTTTTGTCTATGCAGGATAAAGATCAATAAAGTGAAGAACAGATGCACATTGTGCAAAATTTATAAAATGTAGTTTGGACTTATTCTAAATGAAAACTTGTTTATAGAATGTATTTATAAGAGGAAGCTAAAGAACAAAATAAATACAGTTCCAACTTCAATACAAATTTTAAATCTGGATAATAATTATTATGGTCGATTCGTTTATTAAATATTGAATGACAGAGTGTGTGATACTAAAAAACATAGAAGTTACAAACACTGTTTCTTATTCTGTGCAATACAATATTTTGTTATCATTAAATCAGAGGTGTAACTACATGTAAAGTAGATGGACTGTATTATGCCCAATGGTCCAGTGTGCACCACTCGTGAGTGGACTTACAGGCATATTTTGATTTATACATTCAATTCAATAATTTATTTTACACTTAAATCGTTAGTTGTTATTGATGCGACTAAGCCTTAAATTTCTATTTTTTATATTGATGTCCTGAAAGTGAAGTGTAACACTATCTATGCTCATTTCAACAATAGTGTAGCTAATAATTGCAAACTAATAGTTAAGGTAATAATTCTAATTTTAATACACAAGAGCTAATAATACTAAAAACCTTAAGCTTAAATACATTCTATTTATTATTAACACAAATGATACTTTGGCTTGTAATGTAAATGTTTTGAAGGGGCCTGCAAATTCCATAGATATATGTACCAACAAACTGAAATATTTTTTAATAATTTATGGCATCACTCTTTCGAATCGAAGGATCAAAGATCCTTTTCTGGTATAATGGTGACTTCATCCCATTCTATCTTCATTGTTCATCTTGCTGCCATATAGAGCTATATTCCATGAAAAGGGGTCATTTAGTCCATCCCTTATCAGGGGTTAACTTTGCTTTTGCTGAACCTTTGCTTGTTTAGTTCATATTGTAATTCTACAGACAGCCACAAGGAGGATTCATGATCAGATTTTTTACCAAATGTGTGATGAACTTGATGTAGGACCCTTGTTAATCAAAAGAACCTAGAAAGAGTTCCTCCAATCAGGCATCATTGTGTTCAGGGGATCTAGGAGTGTTAATGACATGTCAAACCACTTTACTCAATAGAATTCTACTATTACAGTAGCATACTCTAGTAAGTAATTAACTGGTGTACTTAATTTCTGCACTCATCAAGTCAAATATTACCATGTCCGATGTTGCTTGACATGAATGATCTTAAGTCAGACTCTGTGCCACAGAGCAATGACACCTCATAATTTGTATAAGTATATATCAAAATTCACAAATTAATAGACATTTTTTTTAATACAGAAACAAGTATATTACAATAATATAGTGTAAATTCACACTCATTGTAGTGAGACACTGTACTAGCTACTTGAATAGAGAGTAGCAAGAATAGAGGAGTGTAGTATTTGATCTGAAATATCGCCACAAACAGCTGGGAACGCGTCAAGCTGACACTTGACCTCCCACCGAAGCCATGCAGCAAGCTTGCCCCTCATGGGGTGTTAAGCTAATGATTTTACCTTTCAAAGTACATATACATCTCACAACTGTATGTTCAAGGTAAATCTCACAGGATCATGCCATTTAATTGCAAGAAATGATAAAATAAAACCACTCCTGATGTTAGGGTCTTATGGTGGATTTATACTAATTTTGTACCAGTTCATTTCTCTTTAAAATTCATCTTATTATTTTTCTAATTGTATAAGTTTATGTTACTGTTTAGTATTCGATAAAATTTGTTTACTGTACAGGTATTCTGTCAATCATCTCATTAGATATTATTTTTATCATGCCAAATTACCGTAGTTTTAATTTAGGAAAGAAGTAGAATAAGACCTAGACAATTTCAATTCATTGTTTTTGCAATTATTTATTTATTTATTACAATATGCCACATCTACTATTGTCATTAGCGGTAGGTGGTTCTATATTTCTTGGAACAAACAAGTTACAGTTAAAAATACAAAAAGCCCTTTATGTCTTCTTCATCGTCTCTAAGGAATTCTTTAAGGTTCAAAGCTCTTCTTGAAAGATCATGTTTCTTACAATTGAGGAGAAGATGTGAGACGGTAAGATGGACATTACAACAATCGCAGGTTGGTGGGAATAAGCCCTCCAATAAATACCTGTGTTAATTTTGTGTGTCCAATTCGGACACGGGCAAGAACGACCTCCTCTTTTCGGATTTTTCTACTTGCAGTATTCCAACGCTCAGTAATTTCTTTGATTTGTCGCAGTTTATTGTTGTGTTTTTTCAACCAATCTGACTTCCACCTTTGAAGTATGAGCTTTTAAAACTCTTGTTTCCAATCGTCCGAGGAGATGAAGGTTACTGTTGTTCCATCTTCTCGAGCACTACGAGCTTCCAAATCCACCATTTCATTACCCTCAAACCAAAGTATGAGGGAACCCAAACAAGTGATATTTTTTTTCTGAGTTTTGTATTTTTCCTTTTACTAGGTCTATGAGGTAACATCGTGACTTCGGGTTGGCAAGACTTTGGAGTCAGCTGTATGAGTCCGTAACAATTATGAATGATTCTTGTTCCATTTATTCTATGTCGTTTATAGCTTGGCTTATAGCCATCAACTCAGCAGTAAAAATTGAATTTACAGAGCTTATACTGCACTTCATTGCCTTGTTCCCAATTATCCACAAGCATCCACAAGAGGACTTCTCAACTTTGGAGGCATCTGTGAAGATCCAGACGTTACTCGTAAATTTTGTCTTTAATTCTAAAAATTCATACTTTAAAGCTGGTGGTAACAATTTTTTTTTTCTTGTCCGAATGTAGGCTGAAATCAATTTGAATTTTAGACGGTTTCCAGGTTGAGAAGAAAGGTCGTTCACTTGTTATTGGCTCAATCATTTCTAAATCTGATTCCCTCAATACGTCCTGAATCGTATTTCTTATGTGATTCTTGAGTCTCCTTTGGGTTCCAAACACACTCCGGAATGGAGCAAGATCGGGAAATAGGTTAAGTTTGGAGATGTAAGATGAAATTAGGAAGATTCTTCTTAAGCTTAGAGATGGTTCTCTGCTTTCTACGTAGAGGGTGTCTATTGGAGAAGTAGGGAACACTCCTGTCACAATTCGCAAGCAAGAATTATGGATCGTGTCTATTAGCTTTAGTGTTCTGTGTGAGGCAGAATTATATATCTGTCTAACGTATATTAATTATATATATTAATATAATTATAATTATATATATATATATATATATATATATATATATATATATATATATATATATATATTCATGTAATTAAATTATTTATATTAATGTAATTATAATTAATTATATAATAGTCTATCTTTGACCTTATTGTTTTGTACAGAAGCAGTAGTGTGCCTCTATTTGATACCAAGTTTCTATTACAATTTATTTTAAGAATATTCATTCGTTTGTGTCACTGAACTCATAAATTTCTTAGGTGGACAAGCCATGTCAATCTTTTGTCCAAATGTAAGCCTAAATAATTGACGCTATCCGCAAAATGTAATTTGTTTTCATTAAATGTCAGAGTTGGATCAGAGCATTTTCTTTTCCTATTGTACAAAAGTGAACGCATTTTGTTTTATCGGAGGAAATTTGGAACCCTGTCTTTGAAGACCAGGACTTAAGGTTGTTTAAAATTTTTTGTAATTTAAATTGTATATATTGCATGCTTTTGCTTGCAACATAAAAACAAAAATCATCCGCATAAAGAGATGCAAAAGCTGGCGTATCTATAATATCAACTATATCATTTATGGCTATAAGAAATAGAGCTACACTTAGAACAGACCCTTGGGGGATGCCATTAGTCAATTTGTGCAGGTCTGAGAATGCTCCTCCAACCTTGACAATGAATTGCCTATTATTTAGGAATAATGATAAATACTCAAGAAGTCATCCCTTAAATCCCCAGGAAGACAATTGGATCAATACACGATTCCTCCAAACCATATCGTATGCTTTATGGATGTCAACAATACCGCTACAAGGTGGCTTCTATCTTCAAAAGCTCCATGAATATGATCTTCAATTGCAGCAATTTGGTCAATGGTAGAATGATTTTTCCAGAAGCCACTTTGTCTTGGGTCAAGTAATTTTTGTTTTTCTAGGGTTTCCATTAAATGAGTGTTTACCATTTTTTCCATATTTTTTGATAGGCAACTAATTAATGAGATGGGTCTGAAATCGTTTAGTTCTTTTCCGTCTCCTTTTTTTTTAATGGGACATACGGTAGCTAATCTCCATTCAACAGGGAATGTTTGATCTATCCATACTGTGTTATCTAAGCCTAAGGGGTATTCTTTTGCTATGAGAGGTAGTTTTTGTAGCATTATGCATGGAATGGAGTCGGGACCGAGCGATAATGACTGTTTCTTTGTCGAGAGGGCAAGTTCTAATTCATGGAATGTGAATGGTTGATCATAGTCCATCTCATAATCAGGTTGTAATCTGAAGGGCTGATTTTCAATGAGGTTCTTATAAGGCAAAAGAAGGTTATCGTAATTGGAAGTATTTGAGTTTTCCTGAAAATATTTGATATTTCTTTTTCATCGGTTATAATCTGTGAGTCAATTTCGAGGCCTGATATTTGTTACTTTTTTGAACACATTGTATAAATTTGACTCGGGACCAAATTTGTTGAACTGGAGTATCTTTGTTAATGGACTCTAAGTAAAGTTGCCATGATTTCGCTTTCTTTTCTCTGAGCCTTTTTCTTTTGCAATCTTTTATTTATAAGGCTTTCTTTCTCTTTCTTTGTTCTGTGCTAAACATTTAATTTTTCCATAGCTAATAGCTTTCACATCTCCTAATATACTAATAATACTTATTTCTTTGTCATGCTCTGCAATTCATGCACCAAACATTACCCTCTGGGCCTGAATAAATTAAAACAAAGGAGAAATATATGTCTTATCAACATATATTTTATTCATATACTGTACCAAAATATTATTTTCTCCATTATCTAGAAATTCTAAAATATTTTAATTGCAATTTACTTTGGTGACCCAAATGAATACCCTATCCATTTCCCTTTTCAAAATTTCCTACAGTAATCATAGTCTCTGACATTTCTTGTTGTTCCTCTCACTGAGTCATGCTTCACCTTTTTAATTATGAGTTGCCCTTATATCTAGATCAAATGGGGGAATTTTTTTAACTGCAAAATATTTAACTCAGAAATTTTATGATAGTTGAGTCAATTTACAGATGATTTAATATTAACTTCTAAAAATGTACTTTGAACAAAGTTTCTACAATATATCTATAGTTTAATGAGGAAATAGAGCATTTTTATATTATATTTTGATATATGGTTATCAGCTTTATTTAAATGTTTTCAATGCCATTTATTAAATTTTGCTAGGTTTATTTCTCTTAACATATGTTATTTTCCACTGTGTAGATATAAATTAATTTAAGTTAGTTTGAATTGAACCGTATACTAATTCTTTTGGATTTATCATGCATATGTTCTGATCAAGCAATTAAAAAATCAATAGTTAAGTATCATAAGTTTTCATTTTACATACTAAATACTCTCTCCCAACTTATTCGACTGTGCATGCATACACACAATCAAAATGAGCCTCTCATCTTAGTTCTGAATTCTTTCCTAATTGATTGATGTTATGCAACATTAACAGCTAAAAGTTGGTTGTGAATTTCTTTATTGCCATAGTAAAACTACTTATGAATAATTATTTATACTATTGAAAAATGAGCCAATTCACAGTTACTTTGAGAAGTATGTCCTTGTTATATCATACCAAAAATGTAAATCATTATTATGTAATAATAATATTGAGTGTTGAATCAAGTTATTTGATAATCTGAAACTCAATTTTTATAAACATCTATTTTCTTTTAAGTTATTAACATTTATTTATCACACTTTTAAGGCCAACTAATACTGTTTTTCTAGAGGTTACCACCGTTATATAAATGAGTATTAAAATTGATTAACTTATCCTTTTGGCAATTTTGATCTTTAGCATTTCATTTATATGGTCGGTCCAGAGCCAATATTTGCAGAATAGAAAAGTTAACTTGCTTTAGAGTGTCCTAAACTGTATTGAAACAAAAAAAAGAACAAAAAAAAAAAGAAAAAAAAGGAAGGTATTATAGTGGTTTATTATTAATTGAGCATTTCAATTAACATTTTTTATTATACGAATAATCACATTTCATTCTTTGTTTTCTGATTGATAGAAATAATGGTATGTTTGCCACTTGCACTCTAGCATTTTAAAAAAGAATATGAATATACATATTAATCTTCGAAGAAGCTATTTAGAAATTCTTTATGAACATCTTACTGTAAAGATGGTGAAACTAAACTATTATTAGGGTGAATAGCATTTAATTTTGCTTCCTGATTTTTTTGGTAGTTAATTTTGATTTTATTAATGTTTGTTAATGCATTAGACGTTGTAAGCCAATGGTTTAAAATTGGTTTAGAGATCCTCTGCCATCATATTGCTTAGACTGACCTTCCTGCCAAATTAGGACCGAAAAAATTGATCATTTTTGTTTGTGTTTTATAGTACATTTATAGGGTCTTGTAAGCTATATTTGATGTAAATAAATATTAGAGAAAATAGATAATAAGTAAACAATTATTGTGTTTATGTGAGATTTCTGTTAGCTGACTTACTACATTAGATTTTCACCAATTAAAAGTAAGTATTTTGAGTAGTTATATAATCATAAGCACTTTTCAGAAAAATGTATTTGAATTATTATTAGAGA
>CM032233.1:47080000-47217500 GCA_019009955.1 Riptortus pedestris | reverse complement strand
TTTATATCTAAGTGAAAATTTGATGACTAGAAGTGGGGGCTTACTGTAAGCTGAAATAAGTGGGAATAAACTCGCTCAATATTTAAGCTAAAAAATGTTAAGAAGGACACTTGTAGAGTGTCAATAGTTTAACAAGATTGACTCAACATGTTTTGATGGAATTTATAACGGAAATATTTTGAATATTCGAAATCCCCTCCCCCCTGCTCCTGGTCAGTTTTCAGCCTTTAACGACTATAATATTCGTGTTGGATAAAACTTTTAAATATCGATTATGGTATAGATAAATAAACATTTTCGAGTAAAGAAGTTAAATCATAATTGATGACGTCATAACACAAAATATTTGAATTTATCTCACTAAGTAACAGTTGAATGAGAACAATATTTGTGTTTGAGCTTCAAATAAAGTGCCCAGTATGTAAAAGGTTATTGTTAATATGATATGAGTAGGAGCGGGAGTTTACTGTACTGACTGAAAACTAAAACATACATATATCTCGGTTAGGAATACAGATACTGACAAAACACGTATATAGCAACGTTTGTAGAGCAGTCAATTTGCAATGAGATTGGTTTTATACACTTTTTCGACCCGACGTATAATAACGGAAGTATTTCAAATTTTTGAAATTCCCACTCCCCCAGGTCGATTTCAGCCGTTAACGAACTTGATATATTTTTTTTTACATAAAACGTTTAAGTATCGATTTTGATAACGACCAAGCAAAAACCACTAGGGCGTTGACAGACAAATATATAAAGGTATATATAAATATAATTGTGAACGAACCTTATTTTCGTCATCTTCTAGGTAGGATCGATGGACATTTAAGGAAATTTTTTGAAAATCGCGTCATGAGTACAACCTCAATAGCTGATTTCCCTTAAGAGAAATCTGCTATAAAGGATATATGATTATTTCTGAATGTAGAAATCTAAGTTATGCGGTTTGATGTCATTTTTCTAAGATACCTCTAACGACGTTAACGTTAGCCTGTAGGTATCAAATAAAAATTAAGTGAGTATTTCTCTATCATTTTACAATATATTATGAAGTAAATCATTTACTATACGATTCCATTACATTGGTAATTCCTGTCCCGTTTTAATGTGATCTTTAAAATTTGATGTTAAATTTAATGATGCTGGAAATTCTGCCCTATAAATAGTTATTAATTACTTCGTTTATTCTTACGACAGTATAATTTGTCTAGTGCATGTAAAATTGATTACAACTAAATTCAGTTAAAGCACCTATAATGTCGATTAAAATTAAGACAGTGTCTGATTTATTATGTTTTGAGCCATTAATAAAAACTATCCTAAGATGCAATTATTCTATCAACAATTGCATTTCCTTTAAGAGAAACCCGCTCTTGAGGATTACTCATGATACGAGCTTCGTAGTGTTTCTTCTAATGACCATTGAACCTGTATAATCTTTATGTAATAAGTTATTGAATTATTTAATATGAATGTGTGTGTGTGTGTGTGTGTGTGTGTGTGTGTGTGTGTGTGTGTGTATATATATATATATATATATATATATATATATATCATAAACAATTATTTATTATGAATTAGCCATTATGAGTAAAAATTTGAGCCTACTCCTGGGGAAGGTGTCTCGTCTAAGCGCACTTTAAAAACACAGGACATGACAGGGCATACATAATCGATGACTTTCAATACGTTTGTGTTTTATTAAATAAATATAAATAAAAACATAACATATCAAAGTATGAAGGTAAATTTTTTTTACTGATGTATAATCAATCATTCATGGTCGAAAAAAATAAACTCCTCTTAACTAAACATCAACAACCAGTATCAGATCACAGGGGATATAAACAACAGTTTACCCATGACTACTCAGTCAACATAAGACAGAGATGAATAGTGTCATTTATGTATACTGAAAGAACCAGGGGGTTGGTTAACCACCCCTGTAGAGAGAAGGAGTATTACGAATGCGCTTCCTAGGGTGTACTAGACAACCATGTAGTTCACTGTTCTTTACTGGCATATTTGACACTACAAATACCCAACAAACAAACCTTAATACTGTATTAAGACTAAAGAAATAAATCAAGGAAATACTACAAATTTAAAATGAAAGATAGGGCTCGTCTCAAAATCAATTTTTACAATTCGCACCAGAATGTGTTAGCTAATATAGTGAGAAACAATGAATGTCAAATACTATTAGATAATAATGAAATATGCGGTTGTAGGAAGGCATAAACAGAATGACTTTACAGTGATTGTGGCATAGCATATGAAAAAGTGGGGGAAAACTTAAATAAATAACTATAACTGGTATTATTATTTTAAAATGGCCCTATACATTACTTCTAGAGACTGTTTGCATATATGCATTTATCTTGAAACGTTAATTACAATTTAAATATTTCATTAACCTTTCTTCCCAAAAATGAATAATCTGTTTTCTCACAAATTCTCTGACGTTGGTCAAGGCCTGGAATAGTTTAAGGGAAATAGCACCTGAATTAAAAGACTCATTGAAGTAGTAAAACTTATTGTTTTATAAAGGGGATTCAATGACATTTGCATTAATCTGTAAATATTGTTAATTAGGTTGAATACTTTTCCATTGCTGAAATCTTCGTATGTGGTCGCAGGGGGGGGGGGGAGGAGGGAAGGAATTTAAATCATCGGATGTACATCTTATTAATTTTATCGGCTAAAAATGAAAAACTGTTATAACCAATCTTGTTTATAATATCATCTAGTTGGAATTTGTATTATAACAATTATTTTATTTTAATTTAATATTTTTTTCCGGAGCTGTCAATTATTCAACTAAGTTTGATTCTTTGTAATATTAATTAATATATTAAAAGTTAATAATGAAATATTAATTTATAAGATCATCTAAGGAATCTTATTTTTTCTACAATTTTTTTCCGATGGTCCCAGTAGACAATCTCAGTTTTGAGACTCGATACTTGCTTCTCGGCGTACTTTACACTTGAATTCGCTTTCTTTGAATTGGGTTTTTTATGTTAAGTTTAGTATGCCCTCTAAATGTGCTCATTTTGGTGATTTAATGACTTATTATTCAAGGGAGTGTGGTTTGTAATCTCTTGCGGTTTTTTTTAAGCTGCACTTATACCAGAAAGTCGAATAATGGCAGCTCCTACAAGTGTTGTTGTGTTAGACCGGGGAAATAATACTACTTGTACTGTTAATTTACATGGTAAGTGTTGCAAATGTACGTTTTAATTATTTATTACTCAATATCTGACTCCTGGCTGTCATTAATTGATTTTTTAATCGTCATATCATTATATATGCCAAAGGCGGGATTCACTGTTTATTTGCCGGTATTCTTCATATTTCAATTTTATCCTTTGTTCAAACAATAATTCCATTTGAAAAAGCTGTTACTTTTCCTGCAGTTTGTATATTTGCCCAAAAGACAAGAATATAAACAAGTTTATGTAACTGCTCATTTTTCCTTTCAATCATTAGCACAACAAAGACAAACATTCATATAAATATTGGAAATTTCAGGTGCTACTGTTGTTTCATGGAGAGTGAATAACCAGGAACAGATTTTTGTAAGGTATGTAGTGATTGTTTTTCTGCCAAATGGTGGTTACTCAAAAAAAAAAATATATTTTTTTCAGTATTTGACTGCTCATTCCAATGTAATATTGGTTTTAAAACATTTTATATTGTGGTTACATTTTTTTTTCAGGGGTATAAAAGTCCTTTTGGTATCTTTTGAAACAAATGTATTATAATATTTCATATTCAGTAGGTAATTAATCGTGAATTACTATTGGAATATAGAATAAAATACCTTTTATGGGGTTTATATATCTTAATACGCCAGAGCAAATTGTATAGGTAGCCTAATCGAATCAGAACTATATATTAAAAAAATACTTCTAATATGGGATGAATAAATAAATTATCATTTTGAAGGTATGTTATGAATGTTTCTGACATTAGGACTATTTTGAAACAAAGTTAATTTGAATTTGTTATTAATTTCTTTTAACTCTATTATTTTTAATGAAATATTTCTTTACAATGAAGTAACATTTTTTTTTTTTTAAGTGTGGTGAATTGCATCTAAATTTGTGCTCATTGGTCAGTTACTTATTTTATTTCTTATTTCCATTGCTTTGATATGTTGATAATAAACTCTTCTGTTGGGGAAGGTTTATCTCTCACATATTGTCACTCTCATGCCTATTAATAATATCTATTGGCTTGATGAGGGCTGCAGCTATTTTTTAGTCATCAAAAATGTTCTAATAGGGAAAAGAATATATTCCACCAACTTCATAACATGATGACTAATTAAGAATGCCCATAACACACAGATATATTTATTGAATTTCTGAGTTACAATATTTTTTTCACTGGAAATGAACATTAAAATAATAATGAATATAATTGTATTTAAATGGTCCATTTGGAACACTTTGGAAGTCTTGTTGTACTTAATTCTTTCAAAATTAGCATCATTATTTATACTGTTTAGTAGAGGTAGCAGAAGTTCTTTTTGATATGGTGAACAGTCTCTGAAATATGTTAATTGCAAAAACTTCTTACCTGTGCAAAAATTCATTAATACATAAGCATTAAACAGTTATGCAATAAAAGTTCATATCATCTTACTCATTGAGTTCTTATACATTGTGCTATTATTTTTATTGGACTAAAACTATCAATTTTTAATCATTTCTTGGTATAATAATTCCATTCACCCTGTATGTATCTGTTTTGGGCATTTATTGAAAAATACATTCTTTCTGGCTAGTGTAATGTATATTTACAATTATTATAATTCCAATTAAATTTTTAGAAGGAATATATATATAGCAATTAATTTTGTTGTATTTCATAATAACCAGGAAACAATTTTTTAGGCTATTAGATTCGGTGTTAACTGTATATAAATTAAGCTAAAGAATGATCTCCCATGGTTTGTGGTCTGATAGTCTTCGTATATAGTGATTTCTTTAACAAACAAAAGGGAACTATTAACATTTATACGAGTCATAGAGTATACATTTGTGTTTGATATCATGGGTTAGTTATGCGGATGTCTGGTTCAATCCACCTGATTTTTTTTCTTTTCTTTTTTCTTGTGGGGATTTGGTTTTCATGGTTTCAAAAGTAAACACAATTTCACAAGTTGTCTTTAATTTAATTAAGTATATTATATTGGTTTCCACACCAATGAAACAAATGTTTGTAGACATTATGGTACATGGCTTATACCAGTGACTGTTTAGTTCATTAGTTCATGTAACTTTAAAAAAAAAGATACTTATAATGTTTGAAAGTTAAAGATAAAAGTTTTTGATTATTCTAAAATTTTGTTTGTTATTTTTACAAAAAAATAAGTTTCATATTATTCTTATTAATTTTTTTCTCTTCAGAATTGCTGGAAAACATATTTTTAATTTTTTCTTGTAAAGGGATGCAAGTATGAAGAAAGCATCCAAAATAATAAAATGTAGTTGTGATGTTATCTTGTTAAAGAGTTTTTTTTTCTTACATAATATTGTCAGTAGTCCCCCCTCCCCTATGACAAAACAATTGTTAAATACTAATGTCCATTATGTTCATCCATCTCTTATTTATATATTTTTGTAACAGAATAGCATTGATTCATGAAATTTAGTACTAATTTGAGCATTGTGCTACAGCCATTCTTCACAACCACATTTAAGGCGTTTGGGAATCTTTTATCAATGACACTCATGCTGTGATACATTGTTAGTAGCTTGGATTCTCTACTTACACCAAAGTTAACATTTGAATTGTAATATTTCTTTAATTATGAGCCTTCTGGGTAAAATGTGTTTTTCGAAAAATGCTGCTTCATCTCTATTTTTCCTAATATGCCAGACATGTTTTGAGTCTGTGCACATTTTTGAGGAGTAAAATATAGAATTTACAATAAATCAGTTTTATATATGTGTTAATGACCCTAATTTACACAAAATATAAACTTATTCCATTAACATGATTAATTTTGTCTAAACAGATGTTTGGTTATATTTTAACATCAGAGATTCTATAGTGTCAAAATTTATATATAAATGAATACAACATAGTAGGCTATTCATGGAATAAGGTTACATATGGGTCATTCCATTTCAAATCATCCAGCAAAATTTAAAAATGTCACCCATGGTCTCAGATTTCAATGAAAAATTTTTTAACAACACTTTTTACCTTCCTTATGAAGAATATTATTTTACTTTGATATCTCCAGTAGTTTTTGTGAAAAAAAAAAAAAGCTGAAATATGGAGAAAGTTTGTGTAACTGGCATTTCAAAGGTTGCTTATTATAATGTGTGTCAAACATTGTATTAGAAAAAAAATCATAACTTTAGTTATTTTCAACATATCAAGATAAAATTTTCACTAAAGTGTTCACAAAAGCATGGAGATACAGGAAAAAATAATTTGATGATCATATTAAAATATAAGCCCCCCAAAATTTCACAAACTGCGTCCTTATTAAAATTTTTATTAAAAAGAACCCAATTTTTCAAATATGCCTTTGCACATGAGGCAGAGTAATTAAGCAAGCAAACTTTTTTTTAAATTATGCATTAGTGTCCAAACTAAAAGACTATGAAAGAAAAAGAATGGCTTTTTGAGTGCTTATTTATTTTTTGGTGATAAACCAAAATATTTTGGAATTTTATCAAAAAATGCTATTCTATGAACAAATATGAAAAATAATACCAAAAAAAATTAAATAATTGTTAATTTAGGTGTATGACCTTTTAAAAAGACTTACGAATTTAAAAACAAATTTTCCTTGGTTTAATTAAAATGTAATATTTATTTACAGAATGGATAAATAGGGAAGGATGCATTTATAAGATTTAAAAAATTAAATCTCTATTAAATGACAAATTATCATTTGAAAAACTGGATTATCTTAAATGTATTATAAAACTTTAAATGTATTACTGTTTAGTGATGCCTTCTTTTTGAAATCAAGAGGCATTGTTTTTGAATGTCAGTTAAGTCCTTTTCAGGGAAACTGTACACTCTACCTCTACGCCTTTTGTTGTTGGTGCAGCGACACAAGCAATTACATTACATATGGGAATAAAACATTTATCTTCCTTGAAGGCTAATAAAAAGATGGTGAAGGACCATGTGGGTGTAAGAATTTAACTTTAACGTTCCTTCATCTTTGTGTTTCGACAAAACTAAATCTAAATACCAATTATTGTCATAGATGCATGCAACATAGTTATGCACACTCATGTCAGACATTTTTATGAGAGGTTGTTCTCCTGAAAAACTGAAGACTGTGCAAAATTTATTGTCAGTGGTTATTCTTTTTGTCCCAATCGTATCTTCAGATATGGGCACAAAATGGTGGAAACTCCGTGTGCCAGGTACTGTTTTTTGCATTAAAGAAATGTCCTTCCAATTCTTTTCGAGTTTCTGAAAGAGTCTTTCCTTGAAAGCCAGAATTTTATACTTTCAATGTTTGTTTTGCAAAATGCTAAATATATTTAAATATTTTTCATTTCTTTCAGTTAATTTAAACTGTATATTTAGCATCTTATTAGAAATGAAAATGGTAATTTTTCATTTATTGCATAAAAGAACAATATAAATAAATTTAATTCACTTAAGAAATAAAATACATTAAATAATCAGTAAGTATTTTAATATAATTTTTTTATTTGACATATTGCATAGCACATGATTATTTTTTATATTCTCCTCTAATACAGAATTTTACTTTATAAGTACTAATAATTATTTTTCAGCTTTCAGTCATAAATAGAATTAATACTTTATAGGAAGTGGTTTTAATTTTCTCACAGCATATAAATGCATTAAACAAACATAACAATAGTAATAAATCATAAATATTATTTTGATAATAATTATAAAAAAACGGCCATTTTTCTTTTATGTGTGTGTGTGTGTATGGGTACACCGTTTTTTTTTTTAATTTAATAAAGTAAATAAAAAGGGAAGGAAATGTAATTAAGATCTTTGCTTGGGTACATACTTGCGAAAGCAGATTAAAAAATGACTCCTTTTTTCCCCATGGAATATCTTAATGAATATAAAATTACAGGGATTTCGATTTACTAAAAAATGGAAAGTAAACTTTTTCATTATTATTATTTTGATGTCATGCATTAAAAATTTTATATATCATGTATTAATTTACATAGTTTTAACAAATTTCAAACTGCACTGCGCTATATAAATAAATTACCTTTCGTCTAAGTTATTAATAATTTTCATTTGACGACCAAATAATAATAAAAAAAGATTAATAGAAATTCAAATTTATAGCTTTAAAAGAACATGTAGCTTAACAAATAATTATTTAAATTGCAATTTGATAATTCCATAATCATTTGTACCTGTAATAACATTTTCTGAAAAAATATATATGTATATATATTTTTTTTTGTGTCCAAAAAATATATAAGCACTCAAAAAGCCGCTGTTTTTCTTTCATAGTCTTTTAGTTTGCACATTAACACATAATTTAAAAAAAAGTTTGCTTGCCTAATTACTCTGCCTCATGTGCAAAGGAATATTTGAAAAATTGTTTTTTTTTTTTTTTAATCAAAATTTTAATAAGGACGCAGTTCGTGAAATTTTTTTGGGGGGGGGGCTTATATTTTAATATGATCATCAAATTATTTTTTCCTGTATCTCCTTGCTTTTGTGAACACTTTAGTGAAAATTTTATCTTGATATGTTGAAAATAACTAAAGTTATGATTTTTTTTCTAATACAATGTGTGTCAAATAAGCAACCTTTGAAATGTCAGTTACACAAACTTTCTCCATATTTCAGCATTTTTTTTTTTTTCACAAAAACTACTGGAGATATCAAAGTAAAATTTAATATTCTTCATAAGGAAGGTAAAAAGTGTTGTTAAAAAATTTTTCATTGAAATCTGAAACCATGGGTGACATGGCCTGGATGATGTGAGATGGAATGACCCTTCATGAAAATATTCATTGTTTCTTCCCAGATTCCCCAGATGCTACTTTATCATTGTTAGAAAGGCACTTATCAAACTATGTATACATGTTTTATGCTGGTCACTGATAAATATAATGTTTCAAGTTTTGCTCATTGCCTAGGCAAAATACTGCATAATACTTAGATACAAATAAATAAACCGTTATATTTTTCACTAAGACTCCTTTAAATAATTGAAGCAGTGATCAAATAATTTACATTGGACTTTTGTTTATTTTAGCTATGAAATATTTATTTAATATAAACTAGTTCAGTGAAAGTGAAACTTTTATTTCATGATTTCCAAATTGGTTTTATTTACTAGTTGAAATCTACGAACTTAAGAAGAGCATTTTTTGAGATGTTCTTCATTTCCCTTGGCTTACTCATAAAGAGATTCAATCCACTTTAGGGATATCAATCAAGGAAATGTTGTTTCAGATATTGGATTGAATTCATATAATTTCTTTTTATTTATTTTTTTAATAATGGAAGTGTATCTGTATCTTAAAAGTAAAAGGCCCTATGCCTATATTTTCTTAAATGGGTGTTTTATGGTTTCCCCTTGGAATAACTTATTCAATTTTGTGGTTTTTATTTAGAAGATAAGATTCTTAAATTACATCAAAGAAAGCGATGTAAAAATTTGGACTTATAACATTAACCACAAAATGAAGTGTGTTATTCTGAATAGGACACTACAAAAATTCTGTTTAAGAAAATTAAGTCATCCAACCTCTTACCTGTGAAGTATGAATATGAAATTCAAAATTTTATATCTATATACTATGTGTTTTAAAATGAAGTAAAAAACACTAATAATAAATTGTTAATTATCTATTATCATTATATTATCTATTACTTCATATGGAGGGTAATCATTTGTTATTTTTGCTCTCTTTTTTTCAATGTGTGTTCTTTTTTATTCATATAGTTTCTATTTGGAAATTGTTATTTAAATTTTCTTTTAATATAAAAAAAGTTAATGAGTATTTTTACAAGTTTTCCAAGTCAGTTTATTTTATTCTATTTATTTTTTTTAGCAAACAATCTGTTTTTGATGGTAGACGGCCTATACGAGGAGGGATTCCATTTGTTTTCCGTAAGTTACTACAGAAGAATTTTTTCTTTTTGTTTTTACTTTCTTTATTATTTTCTTACTGTTCACAATGGTGCTTTTATTGTTGTCAATATTATATGTTCTAAATTAACTCCTTTCAATAAAATAAGAAAATGTTTCTGCATTCAGTCGAAGTTACATTGTTGATGAAGTCATCATTGAATGTGCTAAAAGCATGTTCTTATTTCATTTTTAGTTTATACTTATTTACAACATAGACTTTTACACATTCCTAACAAACTATTTCATTAAAATTATATATATTGAAGAAAATAATATTTTTTATATGGTCTTATTTCAATTAATCTACCTAAATCAATTTAATTTAATTTTCTTATTTGATGTTTCAGCGCAGTACGGATCGGGTAACCCCCAAATTCCTAGCCATGGCTTTGCAAGAATCAGTAGATGGAAGGTTGAGAAACCACCAGAAGCTCTTATGGGTGGAGATGTAGAGGCAGTTTTCTCATTGCGTGAAAATGAATATATTCGTACCAATTATTGGAACTATCCGTAAGTTAAAATAGAACTCCATGTCACTATTTGTTCAATTAAAAATATTTGTATTGATAATTGTTGTATACTATTCTTTTATTGCAGAGAAAAATGAAACATGTATTCTTTATCTATTTGATTTTAGTATGAATGTGTTAAAATAACTTTTAATTCGTAATATTAGTAACAGTTGCACTTATTGATAGTTAATCAAAAATAAACATAGAATTATACAGGGCAAGTCAATTTAACTGACTTCCCTAGCAATTACATCTTTTACCAGAATTACCTTTTTATAGCTTAGCTTAAATAATCATTTTCTGAGTTTTACTTCTTAATCTTCACCTTTTAAAAATTTTCATAGGCTCTCTCACATGATTTAATCTCATTTATATTTTTTCTAAGACATTACCACACCAATGAAAATTGTATGGGTATTCATTCAGTCTGGCCTAATATGAATATTCATACTGGACATTTGGGTGGATTGTAAATTTTCTGATAACAATAAAATGATAAATTGAATGAGTGTATACAATTACAAGCTCACGGTTTCAGTTAACTCTTGCATAATATTATAGCTTAGTACTATTGAACCTTTAACAAAAGTCCTGAAACAATCAAGTGGTGTAATATGGCTTAAATCTCGGAGAAAGAAAGAAGGGAAAGTTCAGCCAACAATCAATATAACCAACAAATTTACATAAATATAAGTTTATTTAAATTCATAATCCAATTAAATGAATAGGAATATATATATATATATATATATATATATATATATATAATTTATTTGTTTAATTTTAATCCATGGGCGAGTTTTTTTAAGCAGAAGCTACTTTTCGTTCTTATTGATAAACTCTGTTTCTTTTTGGTATGTGATGTATAAACTGTGTTACATTAATTTTGTTACGTATATCACCCATTATTTTTAATTTTGAAATGTTTTGCCAGGTGTTCTTAGAAATTATACTAGATGGAGGTTAGATGTGGCTAGGGAAAGAGACAATCTGTGTTCTAGACTTATCCTCAACCTTCTTTATTATTATTATTATTATTATTATATGGTTTTGCTGCTCCAATTAATTATGTTTTTCTTCTCTTCAAAATTTAAGTTAGTCCTCATTTCTTTTTGGAGGAAAATTCCATTCCCTCCTCCAATGAGCTTGGGTATTTGTGAAACCATTTTTAATGGGCTAGGAACTAGAAAACAGCATCTTTATTTTCTTATTTTCAGAAAATCCTATAACATGAACTCATAAATCTTGTTTTATAATCTCGATTTATGTAGCAGTTGTATGAGTTATACAGCATTATAGCTGTTGGAGTCTCTAGAAGCTAAACCCTTTAAGACTAGACTTGCCACAGTGTCCTTAGTGTTAAAGATGAAATTTACTTCAGTTTCTATTTTTATTTAATTTTTTTTTAATTTGGCTCTTTCAGCCTATTTTATTTACATGCCTCAATTAATTATCTTGTTTGGTAAAGGAATAATAGATTAATGAACAGTAATATAATTTTCCTGTGACAAATATTATTGCTAGTTATAATTATACGTCTTGGTTTAAAATACAACTCGAACATAATGATTCATGTCCATTAACAAAAACGTTTTCCTAAATGTATGGTTCCCATTATATGACTATGCCTTATTGAGAAATATTTGTTATAGTTTCAGGTTAACATACAGGTTAATTCTTAGAGAGAAAGAACTGCATTTTATCATAGGCGTTTACAATCCCAGTAAGGAGTTGACTTTTAGTTTTAATTTACTTCTTCATACATATTTTAAAGTTCCTGATGTCAGAAGATGCCAAATAACTGGTCTACATGGTTGTACTTTTATTGACAAGGTCTGTTTATATTCTCTAATTATTTACCATATTTATTTCTGTACAAATAATATGAACTACTATTGTTACCTGGATGGTTATAATAAACAATAGCTATTATGTATTTTATTATATTTATCTCATCTTTTAACTTTTGATAATAGAATGTTATTTTCATTTTATAATTAATGTGGGTTTATTATGATTATATATAAGCTCCCAAAATCTGTTTTTTTTTTTATTTTTCAAATATTTTATCAGCCTTTATTATAAGAAGCGCATTCAAATTGGTTTAACAAACTTAACTGGTTTCTATTGTTAGTATGTGTACACAAAATAATTTAAAGATAAACTACAAATATCATTGTCTGAATCTAAGTTCCTGAACACTTAAGAGTTTTTAGATTTTCTTTGTTTAAATAAAGAATATCCATGAAAATCAACTTATGGGTATTTTCAAGTGTTAAAAGTTAAAAAAAAAAATCTTTAACTTGATATGTGTACATTGTACTAATAATACATAGAGGCAAAATTTAAATAATTTTACTTTTTTAAAAAATGTTTCATCTTGACAAGGTTTTGTTTGGATTGATACTAGTTTTCCCAAGTATATCTGCACACAATCACTATTAGCAAAAGGATTTTTTTTCTTTCATGGAAAAGTCAAATTATTTTTTCCTTTTTGTTTAATAGAAGTTTTTTAAGTATTTATCTTTGACATTGAGTTACTTAATTTGCCACCAGTTGTTACTTATCTTTTGTATTTATGTATGTTATATTTCTGGGTTTTATATTTAGATCTTTCAAGTTATTTTTATATAGAAGAGAGTAATTTTCATACAATACAGGTTAATAATGTGGTTGCTGCTGAACTTAATGAAACTATGAAGAGTTTCAAGACAAATATTAAACAAATCGAATCCTGTCTTCTCTGGATGAAGCAATTCCAGTTGTTCAGTTGACTGTTAACTGTTTTTTCAGTGGGTCAGGCAGATATTGAACAAATGTTAATTAAAGAGTTACCATCAACTCCTCTCATCCTATTTCCTTCAAGTATGTCAAATCCAATATTGTCATTGGAGGAACTTCTTCATGTGGAACACCATGTTTAATGTGAGAACAGTAACATTTAATTGTGAGGAAAGCATGTAGATCTAATCTGGCACTCTTAGTACTATTGTGCACTCATAATGTTGTTTTATCCCTTTTTTTTCTCAACTTATTAACCACAATCCTTTGCTTGTACCTCAACTCACTTAACAGGGCTATAACCATAAGAGCTATCATTTTTTTTATGTGACTAATAAAGGGTACAGTTGGTCCGGGTTTGGTCTGATCTGTATGGAGAGCAAATATGTCTTAAAAAAATCAAATGAATAATTCTTAGGAGCTTAGATGTTTTAAAAATCTACCTTAGCTCTATTCACTTCTGGAGCATAATTCTGATTAAAAATAATATACCAGTAATACACCTGAATTTTGTTTTCTATTTAATTTTTTTAAGACAACAATCACACTTACCATAAGGCCCATTGAAGTCATTTTTACATATTTTTTTTTTTTTTGTAAATTTTATGACATTGGTGTTTAAAGATATACATATATGATGTTTTTGGTATTTTAATTCATATATTTCTTTGATTGTCATTTTGTTGTAATTTCTTTTCATATGGTAATATTATTATAAGGTATCAGGAATTCACTGTTAAGGCCATCATATGTTTACTAATATTTAGTTTGTTGGCAGCCTTCCTTTGTCATTTATGTTACCCACCTTTATCGAGTTCATTTCCCCAGGTGATATTGAGTACTTAAATTAGTTTGTATTTCATTATCATCTGTTTAGTGGTATGCTCACTTGCTGGAGCTTCCGGTTTATACCCAGCCCTGGTTTTCTCCCTTGTAGTACTTAGTTCTTCACTATAAGTGGCATTCTTTTGAACCCTTTTCCTGAAACTGCTTCATCATCTCCCACCCATTCATTTCTGTCCATTTGTGAGGACTATATCCACTATACACAAAAAGACGTAGCCTGATAGGTTATTTATGTTTATAAACTTACTTTGGACAGGTACTATATTCCTCATAAGACCTCTGCCTTTCCCAACATTGTATTGCAAACCCCCAGCTATGTCAGCTCTTTGGACTCACAGCCACCTCTCCTTGGTTCTGCCTCTCCCTTTCACTCCACCTACAGCATCAGAAAGCATTTAATTGAGCAGCATACTGGGTTCCAGTCAGGAAGGGGCATAGAGAAAGAGGGACCTATATTTTTAGGACTTATCTTATTGTTTAAACTATTATTAAACCCTCACTAGAACATGCCAATCAGACAATTCTGGAAGTATATTGAGTTGTAGTTCGCTTACACAAATTAGTTAATGACAACCATTTATCAGTTTATTCAGTGATAAATCCCTAGCAGTGTTGGCTTGAATAGAGTCCTCTCTTCAACTTAAGTTGTTCTTAGTGATAGTTATTCTCATGCAGAAGGTAATAAAAAATCACTAAATGTCCGTGTGATCCTATTTCTTGTGACTGTGTAAAAAATTAGGGAGTACTTGTTCAAAGAAATAGCTGAATGGCATAGTCTTTATATATATATATATATATATATATATATATATATATATATATATATATATATATACATACATACATACAAGGGTAATACCCCTTCAACCACCACACTTAGAATTTTTTGTCACTCACTATTACTCTTAAATTACTATTATAATCTCATACGAACTTCTCATGCACATGATAGAAATAATCACTATTGCAAAGTTTTAGATATGTTTTGATAACTTTAGTTGGTTTGATAAATGGATTACCTTACACGTAATCAATAGCTCATCAATCACATATATTTTGTACATGCAAAATTTAGTTTAGATTGGATATTTTTTTTTGGAAAAGGACTGGACGAATGATGTAGATTTGTGTTTTGTGGGTCCCATGACCCTCAACTGAACAATTTTGAAGCATAACAGATTAATAAACAGATTTGATAAATACACACACACAAAACAATTTTAACATATTTATTATTGAAATGCTTAGATATTTTGAGGTTTATCTTCAAATTTTGAAATTTTTTATTTAACTTGGTCTCCCCTGTCTCTCTACCTGTTCACAATTAATTTTGAAAAGATTTCAAGGCATTTTATATTTGCATTAACACGTTCAGGACGGACTTGAAAAAAGTGGACTATCCACAAGTACGGCACGGGGTCAATTGACCCCGTGGTGCAACTATCCACAAGTACGGCACGGGGTCAATCGACCCGTACTTATGTCCCCTTTTAATGTGCTACTATCACTCGAAAAATGAACTAATTTGCTATATTCAAACATTTTTTTACTCTTTGGGCATCAAAAAGTATATGGCAGTCGCAGGCCATGTTTTCATCAATTTTTTGTTACGTGACTTAAAAATGAATATTTACCTTACATTTTTACCTTGTCGGGAACGTTTTTCTCTTTTGTGTGATAATTTTGGTGATCAACGAAGGATTTTAATTTTTCTTATACATTAAAATGGGTGAATATGAGTTAACTTTAAATTACGACAAATTACAATAAAAATTTATTAGTTTATAAAGATAAAATTAGAAAACGAGAAAAACAAACTATGGATTAGGAGTATAGTTTAAAGAAATAATTGGAAAATAAACATAATAAAGAAATAATATGAATAAACAAATAATTATTATTTAATTAACAATTCTTCATAATCACAATGGTTAGGATATAGATTTATGGCAGTTGTTGAAGCATTGTAGACACAGTGACTTCATGTTGCACTCTTCACAATACGTTCTAACTTTTTTGACTTTTTTGTCTGCTTCTTTAGAGGACAATGTCTTTCTTAATTTTTCGTAACACCCGGAACACTTTTTTAATAAAGCTAAATCCACTAATTGTCGGCCACGTGATTTGCACATTATACAGATTAATGTTTCAAAACGACAGCAAAAATTAAATTGAAATAGGAGGGGCGCGTTCTGTCATTTACATAAGCCTATGTAAATATCAGAACAAGTGGTTCACAGAAAAGCACGGGAAATAACACGGGGCTATATGACCCCGTGCCGGACTAGAGCCCAAATACCACTCTCCAGGCCGGCACGGGGTCATAAAGCCCCGAGCATTTTTCAATGATATACGACGTATTTTTTGGATTTGAAATACATGAACGTACTATTTTTAATTATATTTACTAGTACAAAGCAAAAACCATCAAAGTGTTTTTTGAACATTTATCTTCAAAACCGACCCGTACTGGGGGACAGTTACGTACGGGGTCATTTGACCCCGTGCCGTACTGAACGTGTTAAAGTAATCTGGTTATAACTGGTTGCTTCAGCTGTTTTTGTTTTTTCCTGCAACGTAACGAAATATTCTATGGCAATGGCATTAACAATCCTAGATATGAGTAAGAGCACAATGAAAATTAAATTATAAAGTCGTATCAATTAAAATTAAATTATAAAGTATCTTAATAAAAGTTATTTTCAGATTACTTAATAAAATAATAATCAATTTCAATTATGAGAGTTTAAGAAAGTTCCTATGAGCTAACTCAGTTCCTGGAATTCGACTTCCTCTTTCCTTCCTGTTTTGGTTCTATGTATTCATGTCCTTAGTTTTCAATTTTTTATTGTTAAAACATTCCTTATAAAATAATTGTTTATTTCTCTTTGTCCTGAGTCAAATTTACGTTACATGCGCATGATTAATCATTGTGTAACTAGTTATTCTAAGAATATTAATTAAACATGTGTTTAAGTTACAATATTCTCTTCTATTAATTACTTATTTCAAAGTATAAATAAATGCTAATTAAATTTTAGTGTATACTCTTTACATTTGTATCATATATCAGTTTTACAAGGTAAAGAAGATATTTTAATCCTACTTTGATTTATCATTATGTTCTTGTAATATTTAATGTTTATGCTGCTGCTCTCCAGATAAGTCTTATAGATGTAGAATCTTTTATAGAAAAAGATTTTGTTGTTGGGATTTCTTTGAAGTTGATGTTTAAACTTAGGGGAGTTTAATTAGATTAACTCGAAACGATTAATGCTCAGTGTTAAAACAGTTAAGAGTGCCTTTTCTCAAGACATTAATAATAATTCTCTCAAGATTATTTGAGAGGTTCGACTTTCTATTTCTCCACTAATAAGAATCCTAAATAAGCTCAACTCCAAAATTAAGTTAGACATGAGTTGATTAGTGAGTGATCCAATTGCTGAAAAGTGAAAATCTCATGAGTAGAGTGGGGGGTTAACATAAGGTTGAAAACAAAAAATGCAAATAACTTGCTTAATATGTAAATTAGAGAAACAATGGAACAAAAATTGTATAACAATGACTGACAGGATTGATTATATAACTTTTTTTTTTAATGCGACTCAAAATAATGGAGATATTATGATTTTCTTTTATTCTTACCTCTCTAAATCCCCATTCTCCAGTCAAATTACGACCATTAAGAAATTTTATCTTTAGCTTTATATGGGTCTTTTAAATATTGATTATGGTACCAATAAAGTTAATACTGATTACAGCTTGTACTATGTACCAGTATGCAGTATCACTGAAGCTTTTTCATGAATTATTTTATACGGATAAAACTTTGATGTGCCCAAAATTTACTTCCTTTTATTTTCTCAAAAATTAATTTTAAATGTCTAGCAATCACCACAGATATTAAAACCTCATCTCGATAGATAATTGTGAAATTTTATTTTTGAATGATCTCTTCTATTTCTCGTATGAGTTGCATGTAATCATTATTACCGCTGATACCGAAGTCAACGTTAAAATATTATTAGCATCATTATGATTTTGTAGCCCATATTCTACATTTCATAATGCAAATTTGATTTTTAAAGTATCCAGGGACTTTTCCATTAATTATGAGTTTTTCCAATATAACAGGAATAAACTATCTGCATGAATACAGCAAGAGTCTAATACAAATAGATGCTTGGAATTACTGATATCAGGCGTAACTGTTTATATAAAATGCTATGACAGTAGGAGGATAATAGCAGCCAACACATGATAAATCTGCTCGAACCTTAGCGAAGCAAAATTGTTAAATGTAATGTTACACTCAAACTCATTTTTCTCAATATCATATTTTGAAACACTAGGTGGGTTTCATTACAGATGGTCATAATATAAAATAAATAAGTAAATGTATATATTGTAAAATACTATCCTTTTCGGGTACAATTTTAATATAATTGGCCCTATACAAAAAGAGTTATTCTTACACATTATTTGCAATGGATATTAATATTTCATATTTAATATTAGAATTTTAAGTAGATCTAAACTTAAATTACGTGGTAAAACCAATAATGTTGTACTGGTGCAACCCTTTGAATTATTTATAGGCTTTAAATTTACAATTTGAAGGAATTAAGTGAGACTTCTTTTGTGGAGATTAAACCCACCTACAGGGTCTTATATTAAATTTCATGAGACAAAGACGTTATATTAAGTTTTTATTTTATGCCTGTGATGGATCAGCGGGAAAATGAATAAAAACCGTCAATTAAATAAATTATAACTATATTCTAAATAAACATAAAAAATGGATAGGGATTACCCTGTAAGATCTGTTTTTATATCCTGTTTGTTGATTACTTTAATAGTAAGTGAACTTTTTACTTATATTTTGTGTTTATAAAAGGATAGGAAGATTGTGAGTTGGTTAATCATAAATTCTTATGGTCAACCATTCAATTTTTTTGTTCCTTTCATAGAAATGGTTAATTCCTCTACTTAACTCCCTGAATCAATGCGTATGAAGGGCTTAGTGTCTTCCTCACAAAATTGTTAGAAAGATGGTGTTTATGTAAGGTAGTATTGTTTCCCTGCCTTGTTCATATCGATATAACTTCCTAAAGTGGTAATCACACATATTATAAAATTGAAAACATTTAGTTCTATTTACATACTTTTACATGTTATAAAAGATATTTAAATTTCATTTGTTTGTTCCTTTTCCTGTTTCATTTTACTTCTGTTTGTTTTCAGACTCGGGTTGGTGTTTTTCAAGAAGGCAGAGAATCTGTCACAATTAATGAATGGACTGATAGAGTGTATCAAAATACAAGCCAAGAGCATATAATTACTAATGTTGTGTCTGGGAGAAAGATGAGGATACAGAAGTATAATTTTCCTGATACAGGTAATAAAACATGCCTTTTATTGAATATATTAAAAATTAAAGAGTGAATTTATTTCTTACCTCATTTTTATACTTCAGTTCCTTGACCTTGAGGATTAGATTCGCTAATTTGGATATATTACAGCTTGTAGACAGCTGATAAATAATGAAGAGGTTCAAATATCATTAGTCAATTGTACCATAAGCAAGCATTGTCAAAGTGTTAAGTATGCATTGTCTTAGTGTTTAGTGATTTCAAGTATGGCTGTATATATATTTTTATTAGTAGGGTAAACATATAACATTTTAATGTTTATTTACTTACTAGGTGGTACTAATGGGTTACGAAGAAGCTGAATTAAAACTCAGAAAAGAAAAAAAAAAGAATGAATCAAAAGAATTAGGGTCTCTCTCAACCTCCTCACCCCTTTATACATAGACAAAGTTAATTGTATTTTAGTGTTTTAGCCTTCAATAAACTTCCACTCCTACTCTCACCATTTTCTTTTAAAGCCATTATATCACTAAGTTTCTCTTACTCTTCAAGTTTAAATTACAAGTCATTTTTTTTCATAGGGTTTTAAATAAGAGAGAAATAGTAAATAGAATATAATAATATGTAATTTTTTGTTCCAGCAGTAGGAATATATAGGATAGTAGGTCTATTATAGAGATAACTGAAACTGGGATAATGTCGTTAGGTTGGCTTGTGTGTGTACACTATTTTTTAATTATTATATAATGTCTGCTCATAATTTAAATAATTTTTAAATATGATTAAATCCTCTTTCTTTCAGTTATCTGGAATCCTTGGTCTGATCATGCCAAAGATGTTAGCGATTTTGGCCCAAATGAATATCCTAACATGATTTGTGTGAAGTCAGGCCATGTTTCAAACCCTGTTGTTTTGCTGCCAGGAACAGCATTTGAAGCAAGCCAAATTTTACAGGTAATTTTGTTTAGTTAATTTTGAATGTATAAATGAGGATTGAATAATACTTTTTTTTTAATCCAACCTGCATAGGGCGTTATAACATGTATTGTTGTTATATCTGCAGACCACACTTGGTCATCATTTCCATGACCCGGAAGTCCTGTTTTTTGTGGAAACGGTGCAGCGGATGATAATAATTATTCCAGAATATTTATTCTTAAGTGTTTTTCTTATATATTATCTCTAGCAAATGACTCTTCTACAGAATAAGTTATACATATAGCCAACATTGGTGAAAAAAAAAAAATGAACTCTCTCCACTTCTGTGTATGTTATTAAATATGCCAATTCCTTTTTGCATTTCGAACAGTTCTGTTTTTCAGGGGGTTAAATATCAAACTTCCCAATCCTAAATTACTGCATTTTGTCAAAATACATTTGGTTCTAAAAATATTTTGAATTGCTAGCATTAATACTCCAGATTATCCTTTTAGTTTTTTTAAAAGTCAGGTGAATGATGCTCTTTATGAAGGTTATCTATCACCTATTCGTTTGATGAAAGTCGACACTCATTTATTTGAACTTTCTAAACTTGTATATTTTATTCATCAATTCCCCCTACTTGTTATTTGTCTAATTTACGGAAGAGAACAATTATTGCAGTCCAAAAAATGGAATATGCTATATAAATTACAGGAAGACCACATCTTTCTTCTCCCTAATTTAATATGGAAGAATTGTTGGCCACCTAGGTCTAGATGTGGTCTATTTGGATCCTCCTTCATAAACTGTCTCTTTTTATGTTTTCTCATAACTTCTTAATATTTTTAGAGTTTTTTTTAAACCCTACAGTTCTAAATATATTTTATTACTACACAGATGATATAAATAATTTACTAAAACAACCTTAAATTCTCTTTATATTTCAGGTAATGTGAAAAACGAATGGGTGTTACTCTGAATTCATCCTGGTCATATTAAGGTTACTCAATCAGAGTTTGAAAAATATTCACATAGAGCAGATGTGGTATACGTATTATTGGTCCTTTGTTTTTTAATATTTAAATATCTAAAATAAATATATAAGTTTTAATTGTAAGTTGTATAGTGATAATGAGAATCATAGATAGCTTCTCTTAGCTCAAATTTGTTATTGTTAGAAGATATCTGTCCACATTTTAATTCTCTAGTATTAAAATATTTGTAAAAATGAATAACTATTAATAGAACTGCGTTATCTATTTTTATGCTTGTTTATTTTTCAGAAAAATGTAAACATTGTTTTTTCTTATTCACATTTTCATGATTTTTGTAAAAGCTTTACTATTATGTTATTTAAATGTCTTCTTTTATTATTATGAAGTTTTAGGATATTTTTAAGACTAAATTTATCCTGATATGTTGACTGTAGTAAATAATTTATTTCATTCATATAATTAATGGATAATAAATTGTTTTTCATTATATACCTTTTGCATTTTTTTAACCAATTGTTTTGCTGATTAAATAATAATAATAAAGCAGGCTCAAAAGTCACTTCTTGCCATCTACCTTCTACAGATGGAATCTGAGAGTTTAACCCTTTGCAGCCAATAAGCTTTAGCTTTCAGGTGGGCCCAGGTGTCATAGTACTTTGGAGTGAAACATGGCTTTTTTTAAAAATTATATTATCCACCTCTATTGTTACTATAGTATACAGTTCACAGAAGAAGATATTATTTATTTTAAATGCTTTGTTTTTTAAAATGCAAGTTATAACATTTATTATTGTTTTTAGTAGTTGTATATAATATAAAAACCTTTATTAGTTTGGAGTAACTCCACGTATACATTAGGGCATAAAATGTCCCAAGAGGTCATGACCCTTTACAATGGTTGAGCTACTAATGTGTTATTATGAACAGGCGAACTGGGTTTGGGGATCTTTGAACCAGAATCCTCGAAGCTAAATAAACTTACTTTTAGTCTTAGAAGCAGCAGTAACTGCTTCCATTGAACTCCTATTAATAGTTCTAAGGTATCCATGGAACTAATTTTATTGAGCAATTCACAACAATTAACTGAAAAAATTTCCATCACGCACGGGCTGTGTAAACTAAGCAGATTTACCAAGTGCTGGTAAAGACACTAGTAATCTCATCTCACCACATATTCAGACTGAAAACTAGAAAGTACGAATTACCTGAATATTTGAGATACGAAAAAATGCATATAGCAACAATTTTAGAGCATTAATATTTTAACAAGATTGGTTCTATAACATTTTTGGATCTGTCTCATAATAACACAGATATTTTGAATTTTCGAATCTCCCCCTCTCTAGACCCCCTATTCCTGGTTCAATTTCTTCCAATAACAAATATGATCTTTAGTGTTGTCTGAAACATGTGGTATTTAAATAGAATAAAGAGGTTTATGTTATAACAGCTTATTGATAACATGAGTATGAGGGGGGAGGGGGCTTTACTGAAGGCTGAAAACTAAATGTACAAATATCTCGGTTAATATTCATAATACAGAAAATATGTATATAACAACATTTGTAGGCAATTAGATTTACAATAAGATTTGTTGCATACAATTTTTTGATCCGGTGTATAATAACAAAATTATTTTAAATATTCAAAAACCCCTTGTAAACCCCCCTCCCTGGCCCGATTTCAGTGATTAACGAACTTGGATCTTTAATTTGGCATAAAACGCTTATATATCGAGTTTGATAATGGTAAAACAAAAATTGTGACTGCTAGAGTGGTATATATATATATATATATATATATATATATATATATATATATATATATATATTGTTACGTTTTTTTATTACCAAAACCAGTAATAAACGTTGTTAATAAGAGTTCTTTGGATTGCAAAATTAAATACTCACAAGTTTCAGTTTCTATCACTGCACAATTTATTGAACAAAGCTCAATTCACTTGGATAATTATTCTTAATTACTACTCACAATATGCACTGATAGCGTCACTGTTCTTCAGATTACACAGTCCAATAATTCACTCACGGTCACTGAAATTCACAAAAAGACGGCACTGCACTGTCTTAAACACGACACTAAACTGTTGCTTACAGTCACGGCACAACACTGTTCTTCACATAAAAACACTTTACTGCACTGCACTAAGTCGCACTGATGTGAACATCAAGACAGGTGAGAATAAAACTGACTGCTGGCCGGTTCTTTATATAGGTCGTCGGCATACATCAAAGGGGAATTGTCTGGGACGGATCTAGTTCGGGCTAGACCATTAGCGGCACCTCTTTGATCCCCACACTCCCCAAACACGTGAACATCTCTGTCCAATTCTTCCAAGTATTTAATTTTCGCAACAATATACATATATACCAGCTATTGAGGTTGTACTCGTAATGCAATTTTATATATATATAATTTTGAACAGACCTCATTTCTGTTATCTAATAGGTAGGATTCATGGACATTTGAGGATTTTTTTCAAAAATTGTGTCATGAGTACAACCTGAATAGCTGATTCTCCTTAATGTTAGGAAGGGAAGCATTTTTCTTTAGATCACTTTCTGTTAGATCTCATTTCATTCATATGTGTGAGGGTCTTCTCACATTTAGCAATGAAACAAAGATTCTACTCTAAAATTCCATCTTAGTTAATTCTTTTTGTGGCCCTGGGGTATTTTTATACCTTTGCCTCGCCAGATTCTTTTATTGAAATATCTATTAGATTTTGTTTCCTATATTCTTTTTACCAATCTTAGATTTTGGTAATACTTTTTTCATACCAAGGAGTGGCTTGAACCACCTATTAGCTTCAGTCAAAAAACAAGCAAATCATGCAGAAACTACATATCCAAAGTAATTTTAAAATTTCAAAAGATATCTAAGATATGTAGTTGAAAAAAAAAAGAGTTGAACTTGTGATGAGGCACTGAGGGAGTTGTGAAACAATTAAGAGTAGAGCATTAATATAATCATTTATAGAGAAAAGTGTTTTAATTTTTGAACTTCAACCTGTAAAACCTGAGTTAAGTTATAATTTTACATTCACCCCTTCTATGGTCCCTATTTCTTCCAATTTTGACTATTAACAAACTTGACCCTCAGTTTGTGTGGAGTGATAGAGGAGAGACAGCTCTGACGGAGGTATCATGATGACCAGATGGAGGCCAAGATGACAATTGGAGAGTCCTGGCTCTTGGCCCAACTAAGATGATGGTAGAGACCCAAGTCCTAAAACTGTTGTGCCTAGTAATAAGTAATGTATAAAATAATTACTAAATTCCAAAATGATTACAAAAATATAAGAAATCGCCTTAACTGAAGAAGCTAATTTGTTTTAAAATAGCCACCAGCTAATTCAATGATAAGTTTTGTAAGACTAGATTAATAATGTTGCCAAGGAAATGTTTTAGTGCATTGAAAATATTAACAATTAAAAGATACATTTATTAAATTAAAAACAAATAAATATCTAATTATTTTTAAAGTGCTGTATACAATTTTTTCATTTGTAATGAAATCTATCTGTAAATATCAATAATAAATCTATCTGATATAAATAAACAGGAATTGAGCATCTGAAGTCTAGTAAGGAAGATTTATATAGACATATTTTATTTTATATTTAATGGTGGGATAATGATAAAACAAAAATTGTGACTGCTAGAGCGGTGTGTGTGTGAATATATATATATAATTTTGAACAGACCTCATTTTCATCATCTACTAGGTAGGGTTGATGGGCATTTGAGAAATTTAGTCATTTCTTTCATATATCCTAAAATTAAAATAATTGTATTTCAGGGAAATTGGAAAAATTGTATTCAACACTTTTAAAATAGTTAGATATTTAGTTATACTTTATTAAATATATCTTTTAATTGTGGTTATTATATTATAACAAAGCACAATAAATTAATTTTAACTTGAAGGTATAAATTATTGAAGAAAAATAAAATGATTTAATTAAGAAGAGAAAAGGTTTATGTAAAATTAATATAAATTTATCCATGCGTTTTATCATTTAAAATGTCATGGTGAGAAAGTATGCAAGGTTAATAATATGTCAGGAAAAGTATTATGGGTTTTAATGAACAAAAGTCAGACAATTTTTAATTTTTATATTAAAGTAAAATTCTATAACATTATTTACAATACCACATTTTTTTTACACAATCAAAAATTTACCATAAATAATAAAACAGTCAGCAATCTCTTTTTTTTTCACTCGCTTACATACTTTTAGTATCTATGAAATACTCATGAACAAAAATGATAATATTATCTCTATAAGTATATTTTAAAGACTGATGAAGATTTTTACTCTGACAGAGAAAGTTATATTTAACTAATAAAATTCTTCATAGGTAATGAAGGTTATTTACACAATTCCATAAATATATTTTTATTGAAGATGACTTTTGTCATCACTAGTTATGTGAAACCCTCAGTCCTGTGTGGATTCCACAACCACTGCCTCCACTTAAAATATTTACAAACGTTATATATAAACATTCTTATGATGAAAATACACTTCACTTATAAAATAGTCTGAAATTGAAGGAAGAGTTATTTCCTTTTTATTTTAATAATGGTTCATAGCAGATGGGTTGTAACTTGAAAAAAAAAAGTCACAAAACTTCTTCCTGGATCTAAAAATACTGTTACACAATTGATGGAATTACAATGAAATAAATTATTTATTAACAAATATGCAAGATGAAATAGACATCAAGAAACAAAATATAAAATTGTATCATGCAGGTAGAAATTTACAAAATGGTCTAATCTTCTATAATTATATATATGTAAACATGAAATGGACTTAAAAACAAATAAGTTTAGAACGGCTTTTAGCTATTTGTATGTTGATTAGTCAATCTTAACTGCATAAAGTGATGAAACAATATCCATAAGAATGGTTATTTTATAATGAATATGAAGCCATTAATCAAGTCAAAGGATAAATAAGGTATTAAACGAATGAGGAGTTTTAACGAAAATTATAAGTTGTCTAAGAGCACGGAGGTGGTGTGGTTGATCTACCAAAATAGAAAAATCAGACAAAGAAAAGAGATGTTATACATAATGAAACACTGTAAAGACCTACTTATTTCACCTTTCAATTGGACTATTTCTATCATCCAGTTTATTAATGTTCATTCCGAGGAAAGAGGTGAATTACAAATGTGGCGATAGCAGTAAAATGTACTTAATAAATAAAGTGGATTTTAATTTATTGTTAATATAAAGGTATGGTATTTGATATTTTAAATCAAAACAGTTTTCCTTAAATCTATATCCGTCACAGGCATAGGAAGACACTTTAACATCATGAAAACATACAGAAGTTGCTAATTTTATCAATCTTTTAAGCAGAATATACAAAATTCTTTGTTACTTTGGGTTGATAGAGACTAAAGAACTTTACATTCTAAAACTCCTGTGTCGATTCTCTCATTTAAAATAACCAATCATAATTTAGATTTAGGTTTCCCATAACAATCTTGAGGATTCACAGAGTAGGAGATATTTAACGTTGAAATTACTAAATAAGAGATTACATTTATTTATCACAATATGATTCTTATTAAAACACCTCTAATAACTACTCATAATAATGAAAAAACAATTACACATTTTTATCTAAGGGTACACCACAATTAACAAGACAAATAGTTAAGGAACTTATGAATTGTTTCAGCTCAGAGGTATCTCCATTTCATCCAAAGAAAACTTTTAATTTTCAATATTAGTAAGTGAGTTACTACTTTCAGAAACACAAACTTGAGTACTAGCAGTACTCAGAAATTGAATACTATTCTCAAAATTGCATATCTCTGGGGCAAGAAGATAAAGAAAAATAAGCATTTCTTTAGATTGTCAGTTCTTTTTGAGATCCGTAATTGACATTGACTTTTTTTTTTCTGAAACTTAACAAAGTATATCAAAATAACCTTTGACAAAGGCATAGAGGTGGAACCAGAACATCAAAACATACAACATGGTTTTTAAATTAAATTATGATAACAGAATCTGAACTAATAATACAAATACACCATGCATATTACTAAGATATACTATTAGAATAACGCTAGCAAGTTTACTTTAGAAGGGGAAATAACCCAAAATAAAGCAAACAGATCATTTCATGAAATACAGTAATGCATTGTTGATAAAAATATATTTTCTTTGGATGAATAAGGAAATTTTTTTTTTGTGAAATGTGTTTCCATAGTTATTTCAATAAATTTGTTTGAAAAAAAAAAAAATTGTCATAAGAACTTCTTTTGAAATTATGAGAGGTGAACTGCATAATTTATATATAAAAAACTGTGACTTCATATAAAGGTTTCACAACAAAGGAGGCAGGGAAAGAATACTTGTTAAAATGGAAAAAAAATAAAGGACTAGAGAAACAATATGTACAGGCCAATACAGTCCATCAAAACATCTTTTTGTTACGTGGTAGGATCATTTCTTGGAGATGATGTAAAAGAGGTAGTAGTCCATATTTTTTCTGCTTTTTGGACAAATAATTACCGAGTGCATCGTTACCATCACCTAAAAGTTTAGAAAAGACTATTAATATAAGTAATTAAAAAAAAAACAGAAGAAACAACATGTAAATTATACGAACATTAGAAATGTAAAAAACAGAATTTTATTAGTATATAAGGTAAGATACTTTTCCCGTCGTAAGCAATGCCCAATGGAGCCCCAGCCAGGAATATGGTACAGGTGATACTGGGATATCAAGCTCTATAGGAGATCTGATATAAGGACATTAATATGACCTAATTAAATGACATAATAAATAGTGGTACTAGGCAGAACAAAGGAAGCCCTGGATCACGACCAACAACCAGATAGCACACTAAACATGAGTTGACCAATGACAATGGTATATGAACCATTAGGACATGGTCACCATGTTTCCTAACAAGGAGATACACAAAGAAACATGGAAAAGTCCAGGGGGCGAAACTTGGAATCAAATGGACCATTTTTTCATGAGCACCAAACTGCTCTCACTATTCTGATACATGCAGCTTCTGACACTCTGAAAGAAACATTAGTGCCAAATAAAGATGAGAAATTGAGAAATATGTTGATAAAGGTGGTGTGTGAGATAGTGGGTCTGCGAACTGTGGAAATGCCCTTGGTTTGATAATGAATGTGAGGAGCCAATTTAAAAAAGGAATGAGGCATGATTGAAAATGCTCCAATAGACAGCTTCTTAATAAATAGAGAGTTTACCGTTGAGTTTATAGAGACAAATTTTCAAGAACAAGAGAGTCAGAAGTTCAATAATGGTGTCACAAGCTGACTGAAAGTGATCAAACTAGGTAGGCCTAATATTTTAAAGATATGTTAAATATTGTGACAGATCGGTTGACACCCCATCGAATAGACCAATAAAATGATGAGAAAATTTGTGCTGTCACCTGATACAGACCAACTGAGATTGAGGAACAAGAAATCATCTGGTCTCTTAAAACCAAAAAACCTCCAGGGCCTGATGATATCTCCTCAGAATTAAGAATGTAATCATTTTTATAGAGGAGGTAGATTTTTGTTATTTACAAAAAAGAAGAACTGCCATAAGATTGGGAAGAAATGAAGAGGAGCTCTTATAGGCTGTAAAGGTACAGCCAAACCCTATAAGATCCTGTCAGTGGCAATTCGTCAAAGGTTAGACGAGAGGAGGGGGAGAAGATTCTGCAAAATACCAAACCAAATTTTGCCCAGAAATTCCAACCACAGATCACTTTTTCTCTATTACAAAAATGTATGAAAAGACCTGAGAATGATATTTATCTGCATCACGTCTTTGTTTACTTCTGACAGGCATGCAATAGTATAGACAGACTATTGTTGCTGGGGGCATCACAGTCATTGGGAATACCTTACATAATCATCTGATTAATGAAGATGGCTCTAGAAGGAACTTGTTGTAAGGTGAAAACTGTAGTTGGTGGCGACTTTAAGGTTAACAGTGGCTTAAGGTCCACTATTAGTTATCTGATGAGAAGACCCATTAATTTCTGAACTCTTTAACTTCAGCCTGAAAGTGTAATTCAAGAAATAAGGACAAACCTTGGTGGTATCATATACAGCAGACTGACACAGCACACGACATTTGGTAGCAATGTATTGATCACTGTAGATATATTGCGGCATTAGCTGATGCTTTGGAAGACTTTGCAAGAACAGCTGAAGGTATAGGGCTTGTAAAATACCAAGTACATGAGAACATCTAGACGGACCAGAGAGTTTGGTAGTCCTGACAAATTGGAGGAGTTCACGTTTTCTAGTTGTAGAACCTTCCTTCACACTGGGAGGGAGTTTTGTAGAGTAATAGTACAGAAGCAGATATAAAATCGAGAATGGTCACGGGAGTCAGATGCTTCTATGGTATGCAAAAATCTACCCACATTAAGAGACTTCAGGAAAGTGAAAGTGCAAGAATATAAGATGGACATCAGAACAACAATTATATATAGCAGTGAAACATGGACTCTCACCAAAGAAACCAGGAGACCTCTGCTCATCTCGGAGAGAAAAGATATTTGAAGCTATGAGAGATTGCCAAACTGATGTGAGTTGTATGGTAAGTCTGATAATACATGCTATTAAGACGACCAGATTGCACTAGTTAGGGTATGCTGAGAGGGTGGTGGCCAAAAGACTGGCCAGAAAAATGTTGTATGGTACACCAGATGGAGTGAAGAAGAGGGGCAGACCCCAGCAGGTGACTGAATGTTGTGAGGCAAGACTTACAAAAGCTAGGGACCAAAAATTGGATTATTGTAGCTGCAGAATTGTACTACTGAATGGTATAAGAAGATGACACAGGCCTGGATAATACAAGTTACAAGAAGTCAAATAGGTCCTTCGAATCAGGTAAACCATAAAGATGTTAAAAATATATATCAAAAGTTGTAATTTGGCTCCTCAGTTGGTGACACCAAGTGTATAAATACTATTTGATCACAAGAAACAATGAAACCGTTACAGGATTTTAGAATTCCCTAAGCGTCTGAACATTTCATAAATTTAAATTATTTATTAACGCCTACTTTTTGCAACTTTGGCTAATTTTGTGAATTAGTAAACAGAAGTGAGTTAATTGGAGAAGTTAGGTGTAATATTTAAAAACACTTGTGTTTATTAAGTAGTTTACACAGGTTCTTTTCTTTTTTTTAGTTCTATTGTTTGAGTAAGGTTTTATCCATTGCAAATAAATAAGTAAATTGAACTACCTCATAGTCCATTAAATTGTATGTGGGACTCTAATATTGTTATGGAACAGGGGTAGTAAGTCTGAGCACATTAGCAGAATGAGATCCTCATTCAGCAAGAAAATATTAAAGATTTAACATCAAAGAGAAACAAATCACTGATGAATAATTACAGAAAACAAAATTAAATCAAGCATTGATTCAACTGAACATTTATATGTCATATGCATTATAATCTACGGTTTCTGTATTCAAATTCAAAAAATTGTACACTAGTTATATCTACAGAATATAAATAAAGAAAATTTACTAACCAAGTATATGCTGGTTTTCTTGAGAAAACATGGGCAAAACATTATCATTTGCAGAGAGTGATATGAAAAGTACAAAAGGTACTAGCCATAGACAGACAGTAACAAATCCCATTACCTAGAAATAAAATAGAAATTTTAAAAATGGGTAATTTTATTAGTAGATAATTTACTAAGATTATTCAGAATATTGGGTAGAATGATAAAATGTTTTTATATTGAGTATGTAGTCTCTTGGAGAGCCTTTTTGTAAATGATAAACAATTAAAAGATATAATAACTTGAAGGTATTAAGCCGAAGTGAGTATTAAGCTATAATGGATATTAATATCCACTTTAAAGTTAAAAATTGTGATGGGTTATCTACAGACTACTAACCTTTTCTAGCAAGAGTGGGATTAAGGCTTTAATTAGATAAAAAAAATAGACAAAAAATTAAGGATTGATTAAGAGAGGGAAAACACAAATGAAAAAGAAAGCAATCAGCAGTAATTGTTTACTAAACATATAATTAAAAGCTGAAAACGCATTCAGAAAACCTAATATGAAATTAGTATTTGAAACAAAAAGAAAAATATGGCAAATGATACACATTGAATATAAATTACAACAATCTTTATTTTGTCAGCCACTGCTAATTGTGGCATCTATTCTCTAAATAAGAGTTGTAAATAACCAAACTTCATAAATGTTAATAAAGGAAGCTTAAATTGTGTGATCATTTATATGTTATACTAAGGAACTGTAAACACATATTTAAGATTATAAATACTATAAAATAGCTCTAAAAGTAATGATAATCTAAATAATAATTGTTTCCATGGTATCTACTAGATACATGATCTACATAGTCAAAATTATTAGGAAATAAAATAAATAAATAAAATTAATTATTAATGTAACTGAATAAACAACTGCCAGAACCATTTGTTAGGGATAGCCAAGTAGGTAAAATAGGGCTCTAAAAAAAATAATACGTCAACCAATTGGAGACAGAATTCATTTCCCTGAGTCTTCAACTCATAAATACAAAACTAGAGAACCTGGCTTACACACAGTCTTTGACATATTCATAGCATAAAATATTTATATCATAGTTTGAACATCCACTATAAAACACAATTTCCACACTGATTTGTCAGGATTATAAAATACACCCAGCTCTTGTAGGGTGACAGATTGATAGGTAAATCAGCTGATCATATAATAAGTGTGAATAAGCTAATCACAGAGAATTCAGCAATAGCAGAATAAAGACTTCCTGAAATTACCCATCAAATGATATAAGATGAAGAAAATATAGAAGAAGAGGTTGATCATTGCCAGGAGAGGACTGTAAGAGAGGAAAGGAACATATTAGGTCCACTAAAAACCTGCTTAACCATGCTATATAAATAAATACAGCCTAAAATATAACTGAATTATATTCATAATGAACTTGTCACAGCGAGGAAGCAAGACTATTGTCTCCTAATTTCTAACCCATATATCCTCGAGTTTTAACAATACCTCAACAATGGAGAAAAATATTAATTCAAACTTCATAATATATAACACATTCAGTAAATATATATCCAGTCAGAGAGTCTTTACTTCATCCCCAAGATATGTGAAGAGATTTCTTAATTTCATGTTCTTAACAAGGCTTGAGAACAGGAATACCTTCAGTCTTCACTTCAACTCTTCAGAATACTTATCTCAATCTGAGTTTTCTGTGCATCCTTGTTAGGAATATCTTTTTAAATAAAATCTTTCAAGATATATCCCTCTCTATTGGCCTTCAATGTGACCAGCCTACTAAACCCTTTTCCCCTTATGTTGGTATTTAACATTTAAAAAGATTGATGCCCAAGTCAAATTAAGCCTGTTTGGCAAATCTTTGGGTGACATGCAGGGATAATGTGTGGGAAACACTCAATGAGAATGTGGCTACGTAAAGTGCTCTTGGGAACTAATGTTTTTCCCAATGACACCCAGAGATCAGCTTTCCAATTTTTATTTGCTTATTGCAAGTGCTCAAGGGGTAGGGATCCTGTTATTGTCACAAGTTAATAAAGTAGTTCATCTTCAGTTTATTCAATCTTGTCATATTGTACCTTAGATCTGTGACCAGCTACTTGAATTCAGAGTTATTGGTTATCTTTAGTTATATATCTTTCCATATTCCATGACCCCTCCCCTCCACTAAGCTTCCTGTTTACTATTAAAAAGTTCTGGATTTATGTATTGTGCACATTTGTTTCCTATATTTTATATTTAGTAGCCTTTCATCAAATTCCTGTGGTTTTAAATGAATTACAATGAATAACAGAAAAACCAAGGGCTATTCCTTATTCACCCTTCATATTATTATTCTCATCTTTATAATTTTTTTCCTCTCCTAGTGAGTTAATTACAGCCTGATTATTTTTATTAGCCTGACTCTTAGAATCACAAATTCAATAAATAACTGGTCTTTATCCACTTATTTCACATCTTTAGTTATCTTTCAATAATGCACTGCCAAATTTCCAATATTAATCACTATAAAGAACAATAATATATAAATAATATTAAGATTTAGAAAAAAAAAAGATATGTATTTTTTAACTACAGCCAATATGGATACAAACAAAGAAGATTTATTGAAGATTTCCTTGGTCTCATAAATAGTCTATAAGTGTACTCTCACGCACAAAATAATAATTAGACATGCTTAAGTATTAATAACACCACTTTTTACATATATATATATATATATATATATATATATATATATATATATATATATATCATTATTATGATAATAAAAGTAAATTATTAATCCATTTTTATGAATAGTGTCAATTAAAATAAAAACAACTGACTGATATTGAAATTGTTTAATGTACCCTACATGTTTAGTGTGCTCATGGCATCTCATCTATTATTATAATATAAATAAAAATATAATAATACCTTTGATAGCTTTCTTAAAGAAATTGTATTTTTTTTTAACAACAAAAATCATTTATACCTAGTAGTTAATAATATAAAATTATATAATACTAAGTCACACTTTAAAATAATAATGAAATAAATATATTAAATACTTCAATGTTTAGGTGGATCCATCCAGTTTGACAGCTTGTAAAGTACTAAAGTAATGTACCAAATGGGGACAGAGTCATGTCAATCATGATGGCACTGCTCAGCATTTTCTAATAGAATGGATAGTGTAGCTATATTGATTGATCACTGACAAATCTTATTTTAAATAATTTTTTATTTATTTTTAGAATAATCTTTTTTTGTTCTCTCTTAGTTTATTACTTTAAGAGCATCAAAATTAAATCTGTACTTTTAATTGAATAGCTCTCATTTTAATTGAATGGCTTATTAACCCATTCAGTGCTGGCCACATTTATAATTCTACTCTGTATGGCCGAGTGGGAAATTCTAGACAGGGACAGACACAAAAGTTTCATGGCCAGGGACCCAGAGAAACGTTGGGAACTGTCATGTGATCAGGTTAATGCAGCTTTATTTTCATCCTTATCTAAACTAATAATATGATTCTCCAATATAATAGCTTTCATAGTCTATACACTGAACTTCACATTTAGTGTTAGTATGTTAATGTATTATTTTTTCTGCTTAAGCTAGATTCTATTCAACTGAAATATTTCCAGGCAGTTTTAAAAATTTTATTCATATTCAATTCAGTCTATTTTGATATAATAGTTTGATATTCATATTAATTCTATAGGTCTTTTTTTTTCATTTTAGTTGGCTTTTATATGAATTTAGTATTATTAATTGTGTATAAATGTTTTGTTGTTTTAAAAAATATCAATTTAATTTTTTAAAATTTGTTAATGGTTTTATATTTTTGTAATTATAGACCCTGAAAAGGAAGCATAAAATATACATGGGGAAAAGATAAAAAAAAACTAAAAGAAGTATTTACTGACCCTATCCATAGAAGTGTATGAATAGTTTAAAACGTCAATACATACTATGGATAAAAAGTAAATATTTTTTTTAATAGAAAGGCATCTTTATAAATATACCTAGTGGTACTTCATCATGGAACATGAAGATATATTTGCATTAACAATAATTAGAATGGAATGAGATAATATAGTACTTACTTCTGAGAATGGATAGTAGTTAGCAGCAAAAAATGCAAAGGTAAAATAATGAGTCATAAAAAAGAGGATGATCCCAGTTATAAATGGTATCGAAGTGAGTGATACCATAGGAAAATTTTTCAATATCAACAAATGTACTATTTGGCTACACACACCACATATTATTACACTCATAGAAATATCTTCAAATAGTCCTAGTAAAATGTATATTAAAAGGACAGCCTGGAAAAAACAAAAAAAAAAAATTAATTTAATTCAGACAAAGGCTTTTCATACAAAATGAATATAAAATGTTTTAGAACAAAACTATTTCATTTTGCTTTCTATGATACTTAATTCCAAGTCAAAGAAATGTTTTTATACACTTTCAATATTGATATTGTATTTATTTAAAAAATATATTTTACATATTGAGGAGTTATGAACCACATTAAATGATCAGAGGGACATCAGTAATCCATATAAGAAATAACCAAGTATATAGCTGTTAGAAAAAATTGATTTAAATTGCATCCGTAATTTAAACATATATTTCACTAGCTCAGATACCCGGCTTCGCCCGGGAATTCATTTGAGGCTGAATGGTGATGGTATTTTTTAGCAGGCTTTACATTGCACAATATTATGACGTTTACCCGTCAGTGCAAGACTTCGCTGTTCTGCATATTATCATATTTCCCGTTTCCTGTGCATTATGCATAGATTTGAATTATTAATGAGAAAATATTGACATACATTTGAATAAATTTTTTCATTTGAGGTACCTGGTAGTTCATATTGAAAAGAAGTGTTGAGAAAATTTCTCTAAATAACAAAGTAAACAACTATTGTTATTTGCATATTTGCCGAAACCCCAATAGGAAATCACTATTTTAATTTCAGGCCTCCCTTACAACTCCCACTCCTGCCCGTCCCTAGAAATAGTATGGCTTATTATAAGGAAGGCGTTAGTGCTAATTCAAATACCGAGTTTGGTTTAGTTCGGTTGAGTCTTTTGTGCCAAATAAAATTGTGGACTCCCGCTATAGGTTTTAGCGTATAACTCATTTATACTTCCGTACACGGCAAAAGTGCATGTAACAAAAGTTACTCTAAATAACAAAACAAATAACTTTTGTTATGTGCATATTTGTTGAAAAAGCAATAGGAAACGAAATATCACTATTTTTAATTTCAGGCCTTCCATATAACCCCCACTCCTGCCCGTCCCTAGAAATGTTAGTATGGCTTATTATAAGGAAGGCGTTAGTACTAATTCAAATACCGAGTTTGGTTTAGTTCGGTTGAGTCTTTTGTGCCAAATAAAATTGTGGACTCCCACTATAGTTTTTAGAGTATAACTCATTTATACTTCCGTATACGGCAAAAGTGAATATAACAAAAGTTACTCTAAATTACACAATAAACAACTTTTGTTATGTTCATATATGCCGAAAAACCAATAAGAAACGAAATATCGCTATTTTTAATTTCTGGCTTCCCTTATAACCCCCACTCCTGCCCGTCCCTAGAAATGTTGGCATGGCTTGTTATAATGAAAGCGTTAGTGCTAATACACATACCGAGTTTTATTTAGTTTGGTTGATTCTTTTGTGCCATATAAAATAGTTCACTTCCTCTATAGGTTTTAGCGTATATCTCGTTTATAACTCGGTATACGACGAAAGTGTATATAACAAAAGTTACTCTAAATAACAAAATAAACAACTTTTGTTATGTGAATATTTGCTGAAAAACCAATAGGAATCGAAATATCGCTATTTTTAATTTCTGGCTTCCCTTATAACCCCCACTCCTGTTCGTCTCAGAGGATATTAATATAGCCTAAAGTCTAAGTTGGGTTAGTAGTAATATACATACCAAGTTTCATAAAATTCGGTTCAGCCGTTTATGCGTGAAAAGGTAACAAACAAACAAACAAACAAATAAACAAACAAACAAACAAACAGACACCAAAGAAACAAAATGCAGTTATGGTGTCTATGACATGTGAAACGAAAAGTTATCGTGAAATTTCGTGAAAAAAATCAATGTACAGACAGAGGTTACAATTTTATATATATATAGATTCAAAACACTTCATTCATTTCAGCAATTCCCCTTTAGGGATATCAGCTGCTGAGGTTGTACTCATGGCATGACTTTGTACCAAAGAATATTAATATTTGGGGGTACAGAGTTGATTTTTTTTGTAAAGTTGAAGCTTAATTGACAGAAATAGGTCAAATTTATTTTATTCAAAGTATTGTCCATCGTTAGCTATAACATTTCCCCATCTTTCTGGCAGCATACGGATTCTGCATTGAAAAAAGTTTTGTTTTTTGAGGCGATCCAAGAATCGATCAAATTTTTGGCTTCTTCATAAGATGTGATGTGCTGCTCGGCCAGGCCATGACTCATTGACAGGAACAAGTGGTAATCAGAAGGAGCTATATCTGTTGAATATGGCGGGTGGGGTGGGACATCCCGTTAAAGTGCCTCCAAAGTGTTCTTGACGACTTTTGCATTATGCGGCCGAGCGTTGTCATGCCGAAATATCACTTTTGTCATGTCTGTTGGCATATTGTGGGTGTTTGAGCTCCAATGCTTGGCTCGGCTGCAACAATTGTTGCTGTTAGCTTTCCCCAGTGATGGTTTTGTTAGGTTGGAGTAGCTCATGGTTTATAACATTGAGCTGATCCCACCAGATACACAGCAAATCTTCTTGCCATGGATAGTCGATTTTGCAGTTGAAGTTGATGCATGGTCGGGCTTATCCGACGATATTATGAGCTTTGGTTATCGTAATGGATCCACTTTTTGTCCCCCATCATGATTGAATGCAAAAAACCCTTCTGGTTTTGTCTTTGGAGTGTTGTTCATACGTGAAAAACATTCAACATTTCGTGGCTTGAATTCATATGGAACTCAATTTCCTTATTTTTGCACCATACCCATGGCCTTCAGATAGTTTGAAATCAATTGTTGAGTCACTTCCAAGATTTCAGCGAGGTCTGCTTGAGACTGGCATGAATCTTGCTCCAATAATGCCCCTAACTCAACGCCTTCGTACATTACTGGCATTCTTTCACATTCTTTGTCACTGATCTCAAAATCGCCACTTATAAAACATTGGACCCAATACTCACGTGTTTTATTGATGGAGCATGTTCCCCATTTGCTTCGCACAGCAATCTATGTTCATCAGCTACACTTTTCTTCCAATGAAAACAAAAAAAAACCAGAGCTTCCCGCAAAGTGTGTTTTGTTGGAACAAAGGCTGACATGGTTAGAAGACAATGAAAGTTTGTTGTTTACCCTTAAGTGATAAGACATGTACTGATTTCTGGAGGATATTAATGAGGCTTCAAAATAAATATAAACACAAGATGATCTGATGTGATTTAATGTTAGTTATGTAAGCTTTTATAAATCCTTCAAAACCTATTTGTACCTCCAATAGCTTATAATCTAGTAAGGGTTGGTGCTAATGCAGATACTGAGTTATGTTAAGTTTCATGTAGTCAGTTGTCCCTTTAAATTGTTGACTCCTTTCTATAATATTTAGTGTACATCTCGTTTATGCTTGATCAGGACATATTTGCAGAAAACATAGGAAACAAAATATAATGATTTTTCATTTTATGCCACCTTGCAACACCCACTTCTGTTCGTTCCTAAAAATGTTAATAAAGTTTAAAGTTAAAATACTAAGCCATAAATAGAGTTTTGTTTAGTTCGGTTAAGTCTTTGGTGCCCTTTGAATTTGTTGACCCCTCTATAGTTAATAGTGTATATCATGTTTATACTTCGTTATACAACGATACTTCATGAAAGTTACTTTGTATAACGATTAAAAGTTACTTTAAATATCAAAATAAACAAATTTTATTTTGTGCACATCTACCGAAAAACCAATAGGAAACAAAATATTGTGGTTTTTCATTTCTTGTGTCCCTTATATTCCCACTCCTGTTCGTCTCTGAGAATAAATATTAGTATAGCCTAAAGTCTAAGTTGGGTTAACAGTAATACACATGCCAAGTTTCATAAAATCTGGTTTGGTAATTTAGGCTTGAAAAGATAACAAGCAAACAGACTCCAAAGCCAAAAATTGTTGATATCGTTTCATTCCATGCAAAACGAAAAAGTATTGGGAAATTTTGAAATAAATACAACAGGAAGAGGTTACAAGTTTATATTTATATAGATACACATGTGTCTATTACCGCTCCAGAGATTTCAATTTTTGTTTGATCCTTACTAAATTTAATATTTAAGGGCTTTAGATAAGACTAAAGATGGATATCGCTATTGGCTGAAATTCGACCAGGGGGAAGAGTAGTTTAGAGTGGGGAGAGGAATAAAAAATTCAAAATATCTGTGCTATTATGAGCCAGAATGAAAAATTGTATAAAACATATTGTGATTGACATGGTGACTGAGCTACGCTTATGGAAGAAACATCTCAATCCCAAAATTGTGATAAATAAATTGGTAATACAAAAGAGGTTGATGCGAAACACAATAATGTGTCACACTAAAGATCACTACCATAACTGCTATAAAACCTTAACTAGTCTCCTAGTAACATATTTATGTCAAGTTGATGGAAGAGATGTAAATACACAATTATTCAAGGCATTGAAAACTATCTATAATACTTGTGACACATAATTTCAATAACAAAAGTCTGTTACACAGGGGCTGTGTAAGCTAAGCAGATTTCCCACTTGAAGTTTTACAATAGATAAATCTACATACTGGTAACACCTAACATCACCGTGAATAAATAAAAATGGTAATGGGAAATCTTTTAGTAAATTTTAATGACTTTCCAACGGAAAGTGTCTGAATTGTAAACAAACAGGTCAGTCAACCTCTGAGAGGTGAACAGAAAAACAATTACTGAAATATATCTGAATATAACATATTAATTTTATTGAAAACTATTTACTATATCTAGTACTGTAATTTATAAGGAATCAGAATAATTTTGATCTCTATAATTCAAATTTTAGAAATCTAAGAACTAAAGACACGGTGAAGGATCAGATCAACAGAACATATTTGCATGTATCTCGTATAATAAAGGTCTCTTGAAAATAATATTTGGTATTTAAAACAGTTTATTATATAACAGAGTATTGTTTATGTGACATGGGTAGGAGTAGTGGGGGTTTGCTGAAAACTAAAAAATTCAAATATCTTGGTTAATATTCAAGATACAGAATAAATGCATATAACAATATTTATAGTGCATTTAATTTGCAATAAGATTGGTTCTATACAATTTTTCAATAACGGAAATATTTCGAATCTTTGAAATTCCCCCTCTAGCCTCCCCCCACTGGTCCAATTTCTGCCATTAATGAACTTGACCTTCCTTTATACATAAATGGATTAAATATCGAGTTTGGTAATAATCAAACAAATATTGTGACCACTACAGCATTAACCGACAAAAATATATATTATAGAATTGTTAAAAATATATATTATAGCTAAGGTACCCGGCTTCGCTCTGGAAATCATGATTGCGTTACTCGGGGAGTCTGAATAATGATTGTAATTTCATTTGGCTTTAGAATGCACAATATTTTTACTCTTCCCATCTCAAGTCTTAACTTTAGTTACTATAGCATACTTATAGAATTTTTTAGTCTCAAAGAATAAAAAAAAAACAGATAAAGAAAAGATTAGTTCCTGATCAGTCCCCCTCTCTATTGTTCGAAATACTGTTTAGAATATAAATCATAAATATGGACAGCATTTTTATTATAAACTTCGCAAGGTCACAACTTTATTTACCCAAAAGCATCCAAGTGCACAACGATTGTAGCAATTTTACGTATTTAATTACCATTATTAAAAATACTCTAATATATATCTGAAAGTCCGTCACACAGGGGCTGCGTAACCTAAGCAAATTTCCCACACAAAGGTTTACAATACATAAATATACATACAGGTAACACTACCGTAAATGCTCAGTTAATGTACAATACAAGTTAATAATCTCTACAAAGGAAAATGGCTGAATTGTAAACAAACAGGCAAGTGAGACTCGTAGCGCTGCATAGATAGACCGGAAAGACAAACAATTAATGAAATATATCTGAATATAACATATTAATTTCATTGAAAACAATTTACTAAAGCTAGTATAATTGAAAACGATTTACTAAAGCTAAATTTTAGTAATCCAAAAACAAAAGAAGGGTGGGGGGTTCAACAGAACGTATTTGCATATATCTCACAAAGTTAAAGTTCAATGAAAACAATATTTGGTATTTAGGCTTCAATTAATATGGTTTATTATATAACAGAGCATTGTTTATATAACAAGAGTAGAAGTGGGTGTTTACTGAAGGCTAGAACCTGGAAAATCCAAATATCTCGGTTAATATTCCAGATAGAGAATAAATGTATATATGTATAGTACATTTAATTTGCAATAAGATGTATTCTATACACTTTTTCGATCCGACTTATAGTAACGGAGATATTTCAAATTTGCAAAATTCTCCCCTTCTAACCCCCCCCTTCCCCTGGTCCGATTTCAGCCGTTAACGAACTTGATCTTTCTTTTTACATAAAACGACTAAATATCGAGTTTGGTAACAATCAAACAAATATTGCGACCGCTAGAGTGGTAACACAAATATATATATATATATATATATATATATATATATATATATATGTATATACAGTTTTGAACGGACCTCATTTTCGTCATCTACTAGGTAGGATCGATGGACATTTGAAGAAGAATTTCAAAAATTCCGTCATAAATACGACCTCAATAGCTGATTTCCCTTAAGGGAAATCTGCTAAAAAAAAAAATAGATAAAGAAAAGATTAGTTGCTGATCAATCCCCCTCTCCATTGTTCGAAATACTGTTTACAATATAAATCATAAATATGGACAGCATTTTTATTATAAACTTTGCAAGATCACAACTTTATTTTCCCAAAAACGTCCCCTGGCATAACGATTGTATCTATTTTAAATATTTAATTACCATTATTAAAAATACTCTAATATATATCTGAAAAAGAAACTTTTTATCCAGAGTAGTTCTTACTTATACTCTATTATGTGTAACAGGTTATGGGTGCAATATTAATAATTAGCAGACATATGGGTTCACCTACCTAGCTCTTTCAACCCCCTTTCACATTGATTTGTTTGAATAAACACGCTATTTAATGTTTAGCTCTAGTTTAAAGCAAACATCATCATTACTTTCAATTATTAAGCATTATTTACCTCTTCCCGCCAGAGCCAACCCAAGTCAGCCTGATCAAAAGTTGGTCTGCCAGGAACCGACTGTGTTATCTCCTCACAACTTCCGCTCCCGCATCTTGTCCAAATTCAACATTATTTGGTTTAAACTATTGTAATATCAGTCATAATAAATGTAAAGCCATGGGAATGTTTTAATAATTCACTTTTCTGGAGAAAACAAATAACTCTAACATATATTATATAACTAAAACTTAATTTAAATTAAGTTCAGGGTGGGGGGAGATTTATAAGCTTCACACTAACCCGAATAATACTTAGAACTATCGCATACTTCTAAAACAATTATTGTCATTTGACAGAATATGCCATTATGAAATAAAGTTTAGTGAGCACTTATCAATCGGTTTATGCATTGAAGTGAAATATCGTGATTTTTCATTTCAGGCTTCCTTTGTAACTCCCACTCCCGTTCGTTCCTAATAATGTCAATATACCTTATAATTAAAGAGACATTAATACTAACCCACTTACGGAGTTTTGTTAAGTTCGGTTCAATTGTTAGTACCCAATAGAATTGTTGGCTCCCGATTTCCTTTTTAGTGTATATGCCGTTTATACTTTGTTATATGACAAAAGTGAATATAACAAAAGTTACTGCAAATAACAAAATAAACAACTTTTGTCATGTGCATATTTGCCGAAAAGCAATATGAAACGAAATATCGCTATTTTTAATTTCAGGCTTCTCTTACAACACCCACTCCTGCTCGTCCCTAGAATTGTTGGTAAAGCTTATTATCATACCGAGTTTTGTCAAGTTCGGTCGAGTCCTTTCGGCAAAATGAAATTGTTGACCCCCGCTATAGTTTTTACCGTATAACTCATTTATACTTAGGTATACGACAAAAGTGTATATAACAATAGTTACTCTAAATAACAAAATAAACAACTTTTGTCCTGTGCATATTTGCTGAAAAATCAATATGGAACGAAATATCGCTATTTCTAATTTTAGGCTTCCTTTATAACCCCCACTCCTGTTCGTCTCAGAGAATATTAATATAGTCTAAAGTCTAAGTTGGGTTAGTAGTAATATACATACCAAGTTTCATAAAATTCGGTTCAGCCGTTTATGTGTGAAAAGGTAACAAACAAACAAATTGCAGTTATCGAGTCTATGAGATGTGAAACGAAAAAGTATTGTGAAATTTCGAGAGAAAAACAATGTACAGACAGAGGTTACAATATATATATATATATATATATATAGATTTGAGTGGGCCTCATTTTCGTCATCTCCTCGGTAGGATCAATGGACATTTGAAGAAATGTTTCGAAAATAGGGTCATGAGTACAACCTAAATAGCTGATTTCCCTTGGAGGGATCTGTTAAAAGGAATTCATTTGATTTACAGTTATAAGTTCAGTAAAAGTGAAGTTTATAAAGACACACTAAAGATGAAACCTTTCTAGAGATGTTTGTGACTGCACAAAGATTCCTTTTGAAGAATCTTAAATACAGTTAGTTTATTAAGCTTGTTAATGATTTATTTGTTTAAGAGTAACTATGACATATCATTGAGCTCTATTAAATGAGACTTTTTTAGAATTTAAAATGTTATAATAATATATCATTTACCACTGTAAGCCAAAGAATGACTTTCTTTGCCACCTCTGTATATTCTTCTACCAGCTCAGCTAAATAATAGAGCCCAGAAGCTGAAAAAAAATAAATATCCAGCATTGAATGATTAACATAAATAAATTCCTAACAAACAGATTTCTTTATTAGTAGTGAAAGTTAAACCAAAACTTGAAAGAAGTTCTCTCTTCTTTGAAACTTGAAAGAAGAGAGAACAGAAATATAAGAAGAAAGGGTGTCAATAAGAGGGAATATATTAACATAGATATGAATAGACTGACATTTTTGCCCTTTTCATAGGTCCCTGAAAGGTGTTTTATATATCAACAGAAATTAAATTCCTCCAGAATTATAAAAGAGCAGTATTAAATAAAAAGGGATCATAAAATTCTTTGAAATTAAACAAATATAGCTTGTCTCTATATCAAAGGAATAAATGAGACATATAGATTCAATAGAGAAGGTAGAGAAAGGAGTAAATTAGAAATAGCTATTACTGATTTTTAGTGGAGTAAATACCCAAGAATAATGTCCAATAAACTATTAGTTAGAATGTTTGGTATAATTGATCTTGTTCTTTGTATACAGATGGGTGATCGGAGCATCTTATACAAATGTAATTAATAACCTGAGTTACAAGAAATAGGGTGTTCATAGGGCCGCAAGCATAGTTGAAGAAAATGGAAGAGCCTTTATATTATATGAGTGAATCTCTTAGAAAAGTGGTCAATAAGTAAGGACAAGTAGAATATATCAGATAGAAAAAAAAAACAAATCATTTTTTAAACTATTGAATAGAACAGATAGACATTCAATTTGAAGAATAGTGGGAGAGTATTAATATTTATTGTACTTGAAATAATAAGAAGTTATGAATTAAATTAAAAAACTCATTAGTATACATCTCTATTATTTCAATAATCTCAAGATTTAGTATATAAACGAGACATTATGTAATCATAGATCCACCTCTAATATTCAGAGATGGACTCTGATTATATGCAATTTTAATGTTCAAAAAGTTAGGTACTACTGTCAGACATGATTGAAAAGTAGATATTTAGACAGGGCATTTGTTATAAACTGCCAATGCAATTTTAGTCCTTCAGCTAATTTATGTAATGGCACTTTTGTATCAGAAATCACTGAAAACAAAGACACAGCTAACTAGGCAATAACAGTAGCCTAACCATGAAGACATTAAGTCAAATAAAATTCACAAAACAACTATTTCAACTACTTAGAAGTCATAAAAAACAAAAACAAATATTCATATTGGTACATACCGATGGATATTACAATAAATAGTAATTGAATTACTAAAGCAATCCAACTCAACAAATAAATGAATATCATGGTTTACATCGAAGGCCACGTCATGCAATTAAATCAACAATTTTCAATGAATTGCTCCGAAGTTCTAAAGTCATCTATTCACATGAAGCCTCCATTCGCCGAATCAACTGAAACCTTCTTCTAAACAAGTCCAGCTCACGCCAAAGAAGTAGACACAATTTCTGTTAGGTTCTTGAAAATGTCTGGCAGTGCTCAAATTCAACGGTCTGTGGAGAAAAAATGGTTACCTTGTATCATTTAATTTTCGTGCACTGCACTTTTTAGCAGATTTCCCTTAGGGGAAATCAGCTATTGAGGTTGTAATCATGATGGGATTTTCAAGAAATTTCTTCAAATGTCAATCGATCCTACATAGGAGATGACGAAAATGAGGTCCGGTCAAAATTTTATATACATATATATGTGTTTGTTAACGCTCTAGCGGTCGTAATTTTAGTCTGATCGACACCAAACTAGGTATTTATACGTTTTATGTAAAAATGGAGATCAAGGTCGTTAACGGCTAAAATCGGACCACTGGGCGAGGGGGTTTAGAGGGGGGCGTTTGGAAAATTCGTAATAACTCCGTTATTATGTGTCGGACCGTACTATTGTATAGAATTAATCTTATTGCAAATGTAATGTTCTATAAATGTTTTTATGTACGTTTTTTTTCATTATCTTGATTATTAACCAAGATATTTGCATTTTGTAGTTTTCAGCCCTCAGCCAACCCCCACTCCTACTCATCTCATATTAACAATAAGCTGTTTATAGCATGAACTACTTCATTATAAGGTTAAATACCGAACATGGTCTCCATTGAACTTTTACTTAGTGAGATACATGCAAATATATTAAGTGACGATGACGTCATTATTAGATAAAATCCTACTTTACTCGAAAATGTTTATTTGATATCTACCATGTTCGATATTTAAGCGTTTCAGCGTAGGCTAAAGATCATATTTGTCATAGACTGAAATCGGGCTTGGAATGATGTGAGTTTAGAGGAGGGGGAATATGGAAATTCAAAATTATCCGTTATTAAGAGTCGGATCGTAAAATGTTATAGCACCAACTTTGTTAAACTATTGATGTTCTACTATTGTTATTCTATGAATTTTTTGTAACTGAAGTATTAGATGAGTTATTTTCTACCTTCAGTAACCTCCCCCCCCCCTCCCACCCTTCTACTCATCTGATTTTTCATATAAATATAGAATATGTGAAGAGATGATATCAGTATCGTGCTATATATACTACTAGCATCTGGGAAATCTGCTTAGTTTACGCAGCCCCTGCGTGACGGACTTTTTAAGTCACTAGATGTCTCTTCTGATATTTTTCACTAGTAAACTATAATCACAGGTATAAATTGTTTTACAATGTATATTCGAAAATTACAGACTTGTGACACACGTAGAGCTTAAAAAAAACTTTATTGGTAATATACACAAATATAGATGTCACATACAATAGCCGGGATACAACTGACTGAGGAGTAGGACAAGGACGGGCTTTGTTTACCCAAACATGGAAGAAAAAAAGTTTTCATTCTAAAAAATTAATTTATTATGATATAAACTTACATAAAATGTAAATGGAAACTTACATTTTCGTTTTACAGAAAATTAGAAATAAAAAATCTTGTCCCTTCTCAGAATCACTAGATCGTAAACAAATACTAGCATTTTTATATAAAATTAGACATGATAAAACTTATTCTTCAATTGCTGTTTCAGTTTTGGAGCTAAACTTTCTTAAAGTTGGAAAATATGGATCTGACGAAAGGAGGAACATTTTCATTAAAACAATGTTTATATCAATACGAATTTTCCTTGTATTGTGTTCTCTGAGATACCTTATGACTTTGTTTCGGCATTCCAAAGGTTCTTATGATAATTGCCCAATTGGTATAATGAAAAAAGAAATAATATCAGGTCCATGTATGAGCAATTCATTTAACGACTTTCACATATAATACCATGAATAATGCCTGAAATATAAATCTTTAGTTTCACCAATTAATTCAGTGAATTTTGCCATATTAATTGATTCACCATTAGAAACTACTTTCAAAATGGACATGGTTGGTTATTATCTAATTTATATATTTCAAAAACGTTATCGGGAAATTTAATGTTTTTATCAAACTAACAGAGTTTCCAAGTTTTTTTAATATCCAGGCAAAACAATCATACGAATTTTGTGATATTCTCCTTAACTTGATCAGAACATTGCGATCAATTATATTCTTGGACGATTCTATCAAATAAAAGCGTATAAATAATAATAAATAATAAATATCTTAAGTTTGGTTCCTTACTGCACTAGACGTTGTACAGTAGTGTATTGGTTATGAAATCTTAAACCACAAAATCACCGTAAGAAGCAGCCAAAAGCAGGTAAACTAGGTACCAAAATAATTGTGAAGCAATGTACTATTTATGGTTAAAGTATGAAAAATCCCGTTTTTTAAAAAATCAATTCAAAAGTTGAAAAATTGATGAAAATGTCTTATATAATCTTAATGAACAGAACATACCCATTTTCGCACTGATGGTCAAGAATAGTCAATGAACGATTCACTTGGGACTGCCACTTGAACAGGTGAAAAGAGAAATGGATGAAGTAATAAGATAGGAACTGCCAAAGCAAATACTAACCGCACCAGTTTTATTATTTGTATTGGTATCAGCAATTTAAGTTAATCCTTAGCTTTGAGCCTTTGTTATTATATTCTAATTCCGATGTTTTCTTTCTGTTCTAACGTTTTCATTTTTATTATTTTTGAACACAGATCGTGACACTGTGCGACTCCAGAAGCACCAGATCCAGTCTCGGCAATATGTACAGCCTCTATACAGGTGTCATTAAAGTGTTGCAGTATTTCACCATGCTGAACGAAGCAGGGAATCGCGTCTATATGATATGATTTCCTGTTCACAGCGGGATGGGTAGTAACGGGAAAGTGGGTAAAGAGGCGAATCTGACGCATTCTTTAAACCAAATAACGGTTACAGCTCTAACTGCTAATGAGGCGGTCGTCTCTCTTATCAAGGAAATTACAAAAAACTGCGAGGCCTGTGGTGCGAATCTGAATGCGAGAAGCTAATGTTACAAGACTCACTGGTCTTCCTGTAGGGTAAATGGAACAGAGGAAGCTCTGATCTATAGAATCCGCCAGATTAACATTTTATCAAAGGTCGGTATACTCCTTACTGCATGGAGTTGAAGACTCCACTCACAGTCCATTATATAATCGAAGACTGCGAGAACTAAGACCGAAACCTCAGGCAATTATAAGCTCCCAGGAATCTTCGTGCACCTACGAAGACATCGTTATGATGATAAGGTTCCTGAATCTAACGGGTCTCTCACGGCTCACAAAGAACAATAACATCCATTAAACTATTGATGCACTACAATTGTTGGCATATATATAATTTTGTAACTTAAATATTAAGGGAGTTATCTGGGCAAATCACCTTTGATGTGATGTCCATAAATAAATAAAGAGAGTTATCCATATTTTCTTGTTTTCAACTTTTAGAATACCCCTAATTTTACACATCGGATTTTTCCTTAGAAATAGAGACTATACAGTGAGATGAGATCACTACTGTGTCAAACCAGCGCACGAGAGACTTGCATAGTTTACGCAGCCCCTGCATGACAGACTCTTTAATTTTTTTGTTTAGGTTTAACGCTAGGAGTATGATATCTCCGGAGTTAAGATATTTTAACTTAGGCCCCTATGTTAAATTTAATATAGTTAATTCCTATTAAGCAAGTGTAATCATATAAGACCGAGGTATACAGTTCTACTATCATAACAATGGTAATATCAGACAATATGCAATGGTAATACAAAAGACAATATGCGTTTAAACTCGATATGGTTGTTTAAAGATTACTTAGATTGCAAGGAGGACAGCGATCTCTGCCCTCACCTAGGTTTTGGATATAAATGAAATTATTTTTAGGGTTCTACTATTATTTAATTCCATCAGGTAGATAAATTATTAAAATAATATTTTGGATCAATAATTTAAGGAAATCAATGTTGATGTCGGATCAGACGTCGACGGGAGGCTAAATCAGTTAATTGAGTTTACTTATTTCCTGTGAAATGCTGGCATTACTGGAAGTGATTTCCACTGATTGTGAGATTTACTATTACGAATATAATCTTATGCACAAAACTATGCTTAAACTATACGTGATCGGATTGGTTTTGACGGGAAATATGTTCATTATAAATATCATTTAATTATAATAAATGCTATTCATGATTATGGTGTGGATTATTCAAAAACGGTGAGTCACAAAAAGTGGAGAGGAATAGATTACGAACACATTTTCATTTATTCTTCATAACTAAAATTTCTATTCTAGTAGTCCAGAAAAGTTACCTTTTAGGATTAGCTAATTCGGAAAAACAATGCCGAGGAGGGAAGTGTAATTGTACACATTGAAGTCTTGCTATAAAAATACCATCATTAGTGAGTCTACAAATATTTCCCGGGCACCGCCGGGTACCTTAGCTAGTATATATATATATTTACACATACAACATACAGGGGTCACTTACAACTGCCCCTAAAGTATTAAGTAGGTAATTATAAACATTAAAATCAAAGCAAAGATAAAAATATAAAAAATACAGTATGATGGTTGAACTTGTTGACCTATTTCATCTTGTAAGAACTTCTGAATGCTTATCGACTTGTTGAGTTTTTATACAATGATACCTACTACTAAAATATTAGTTATTCTTATAACAAGTTGGTTCGCTTAACACTCATACAGTATCTTGAAACTTTCAAATAAGTAATTGTGTTAATTAACAGAGGTCGATTTTTAGAAATCGCCAAAATCAGTTTTCGTTTATGTCGATCCATGGGGAGGAGGGGGGGGGGAGGGAGGGAGTCGATATCGGCCACTTTGGGAATCCCGCTTTTAAATGGCGTTAGTGAAAGCAAGAGTTTTATCAAGACCATCGAAGAGAGAAAAAAAAGGAGGGTGAAACTCCTCGGGCATATCATACGGCACAATAATTTCATCACAAATATATTTGAAGGTAAGGTCCTTCAGCATAAGGGAAGAGAGTAGCCTAGAAAATCCTATTTTGAAGGCATCAATTGAAGGATGTAGGAATATGAAAAGAGCAGCTTACGAAAAAATACAATGGTTATAGTCTATGGATTATGAATATATCATGAAATTATGTAGGCTCCCCATGCGGAGAATGTGGCCCATTCCAGGCGGAATGGTTATCCTACTTGCATTTGCGTGTGCTATTGCATCAAAGATTCTATTAAAGAATAACACTTGGGAAATCTGCTTAGTTTTTATAGTGAAGTGGGATATTTACTTTCTTTATTCTTATAATAGAATAAGCAATAAAACGATTAACAACAATTGCCTGAGATATGGTTACTCATCGAAACTTTAAATGATACCTGAAACTTATTGATGCACGATACATTAGAATTCAATATTTAGAATTTATATTAGAAAGTCAATGTAGTTTAAATTTGAACGTGGTTGCGATGTTGCTGAGCTCTATGAAAGCCTCTGTTATTCAATAGTATGGATGGATGAAAAGCATTTCCGACATACGCCGATAGAATGCGCCGACAACCTTCCTACTGCCTCAATCTTAATTCAGTTACACAGATGCTGCGAAAACTAAACAGATTTCTGAAGCCCTGAATTTGCAATCAGACGCCATTAAATCATTTTCTATTAGCAGATTTCCCTTCAGGATAATATGCCTATATTAAAAAAAACCTTAATGAGTACTTATAAAATTGCTGGCCCCCTCTAGAGTTAGAGTGTATCTCGCGTATACTTCGTTGTACGACCAAAGTTAGAGAATCACTTTATTGTACAAATTTTATACAGTTTGTGGGGCTGCTCAATTACATTGAGATGCTGAAGCACACAGCAACTTAAGTCAATCCCTAGGACAACAGTAAAACAATACATATTGTATTTAGTTAGCTCAATAATTAAAATAAACACAGTCAGGAACCTAACATGTGAATGTCACTAGATATAAATTAGAAACATCATTATTGTACTAACATGATCCGTCCATCTATAATAAGATCACTGGTCAAAGCAAAATTAAAATATATGGTGGGAAATAATCCCTAACGTATCAATAATGATACCCTCGAACAAGGTTTGCAGAACCTTCTTATCTATTCCCACCTCGTCAAAAAATGTCTGGGTACGTTTAGGGACCGTTCCTCGGGCACCGAGACACAAGTCTATCACCTGAAAATCCCGCTCCCCAAATGATTCCCTGAATTTTTCCGAGTAAAATTTAGTACATTTGTCGTAAATATTTCTCTTTTCCTGGTGGATCTTCTCATCCTTGCACTCGTACCTTATCGTTGGGTCCAGGATGTAGGCAAATTTACAATTCTCCTTGAAGGCAATGATGTCTGCGTACCTCGTTGATCCTGCGTCAAAAGCATGTAAAATTCTTTGCTTTGTAGAAACGTTACTCTAAATAACAAATTAAACACCTTCGGATATATGCATATTTGCTGATAAACCGATAGGAAACGAAGTACTGCGATTTTTCATATAACGCTCCCTTACAACCCCTACTCCTGATCGTTTCTAGAGATTTTGTTATTGCTTATAATCATGAAAGAGTTAATGCTAATTCACATGCCGAGTTTTGTTTAGTTCGATTTCGTCATTAGTGGCCAATAAAATATTGACTCCCACAATAGTTTTAGCCTATATTCCATTTCCATTTTGTTATACGACAGAAGTGTATATAACAAAAGATAATTTAAATAACACAATAAACACAGCTTACTATGTGCATTGTTTCCCCGAAAACCCTATAGGAAACGAAATATCCCGATTTTTCATTTCAGGCTTCCCTTATAACCCCTCCCCACCACTCCTGCTCGTTCCTAGCAATGCTGGTACAGCTGATAATCTGGAGGGAGTTATTGTTAATTCACATAGCGAATTTTGTTTAGTTCGCTTTAGCCTTTTGTGCCCAAAGACGTTATTTAACTTTTATGTTATGTGCATCTTTGCCGAAAAACCAATAAGAAATAATAAGAAGGGAGATGGTAAAGGAGATGGATATAGAGGAAGATGATAAAGGAGAGGGATAGAGAGGGAGATGATAAAGGAGAGGGATAGAGAGGGCTATGGTATAGGAGATGGATATAGAGGGAGATGATAAAGGAGAGAGATAGAGAGGGCGATGATAAACGAGGGGGATAGAGAGGGAGATGATAAAGGAGATGGATATAGAGGGAGATGATAAAGGAGGGGGATAGAGAGGGAGATGATAAAGGAGATGGATAGAGAGGGAGATGATAAAGGAGATGGATAGAGAGGGAGATGATAAAGGAGATGGATATAGAGGAAGATGATAAAGGAGAGGGATAGAGAGGGCGATGATAAAGGAGATGGATATAGAGGAAGATGATAAAGGAGAGGGATAGAGAGGGAGATGATAAAGGAGAGGAATAGAAAGGGCGATGATAAAGGATTGGAATAGAGTGGGAGATGATAAAGAAGATGGATATAGAGGGAGATGATAAAGGAGGAGGATAAAGAGGGAGATGATAAAGGAGGGGGGTAGAGAGGGAGATGATAAAGAAGGGGGGATAGAGAGGGAGATGATAATGGAGGGGGTAGAGAGAGAGAGAGAGAATGATAAAGGAGGGGGATAGATAGGGAGATGATAAAGGATTGGAATAGAGTGGGAGATGATAAAGAAGATGGATATAGAGGGAGATGATAAAGGAGGAGGATAGAGAGGGAGATGATAAAGGAGGGGGGTAGAGAGGGAGATGATAAAGAAGGGGGGATAGAGCGGGAGATGATAAAGGAGGGGGATAGAGGGGGAGATGATAAAGGAGGAGGATAGATAGGGAGATGATAAAGGAGGAGGATAGAGAGGGAGATGATAAAGTAGATGGATAGAGAGAGAGATGGTAAAGGAAGGGGTGAAGACAGTCGTGATTGGCTGATGATCGAGTACAGCCAGAGATGACGGTCTTCACCGATAGATATGACAACAGTACCATCTACCCCCCGGGCGCGGGGGACGCCCGGGGGCGGTTCAAACCCTTTATTTGATTTACCATAAAATGAATTAATTAAACACTCCTTTAAGTGATGAATCATAAAATTTGAGAGAGGATGAACTACAGTTAGTTTTATCGGGTGAAAATGATACATGCAATTAAGTGAAGAAATGAGGTTTATTTATTTTGGCCCAACATCGCTCAGCATGAAGAAAATATAAATAGAGGGTCATGTAAGAAAAGAGTAAATAATGTTACTCACGAGCCACTTGTTGGATGCAAATGACTGTCGTGAAGGAGTTTTAAGAAATAATTTACGAAGTAAATACTGGAGTTATTTTGTGCTTTAAAAAGATTGCATATAAATGAATAAAAATTATTAAGTTCAGAAAATTTGTCTATTAAAAGAATCAGTTACTACTTTATAACTTTAAATTTTTTAATTGAATTAATGAACATCTGAACCATGAAATCCGAGAATGGAGAAAGACTTTTTTATAATGTGGCAATTAAATAATCTAATAAAAGATAATATTGAAAACAAAAGTCCAAAATTTGATAACTCCTTACACTTATAGCCTAATTAAAGTTCACAAAGAAAACTACTCCAAAATTCGGCCAATTCGTTAGGCGGTGGGGTGTCTGGCATAGAGATATTGAGATGAAATATGAAAAATTATAAGTAAGTTAAAAGAAAAAACAATAAAACTAAGAAATAAAAACAATACAAATAAAATAGATAAATAATAAGGTAATCGAAATAAAAATTGGAAAGATAATAAAGCAAATATAGTTGAAGCAATAGACATAATGTTGCAGAAGAAATAGTTCATTAAAATGAGTGAGAAAATTAAAATATTAAAAGAAAAAGAAATAACGATATGGGGAATAAAATATAAAAGTAGATAAGAGAATAAAAACCATTAAGAAAATATTAACCTGTTTATTATCCCTATGCAAACTCTGGTCTCTCTTCAAAACGCATAAATCTTTCGCCTAATATCCCTGTGCTATATTGAGGACTAGTCTTGCGTCACTCATCGCTGCACGTACTAAAAGAATGCACGCTCTACGATCATTGCCGACTAAGCCTAAGTAGAGAAATTTTCAGCTATACTCCAGAACCGTATGAATTGATAAGCACCGACGGTAATTTCCAAGCATTTAAAAAGTTCGTCGACGAATGGAGGTAGAGCAAAAATAAATAAATATATAAATAATTGGGGGTTGGTTATCCCTTCCTAGTCCTATCCCAATAATAATGGCCTAAAGTGGCATTAGCGCAGCTAGCACTAGGAACCATTAAAAAAAATAGTCTTACGTCACTTATTCCTGAAATGAAGAATAATTTCAATCGTCTAGTCGAAATGTGACCTCAATTCAATTTTCATTGCAGGGGAATTGGCCGAAGGTCAATAGATGAAAAAGACGTGAAATATCTTCCGCTCATTTATATTCCCCTCGAAGCTGATGGCAGCACTATGACTAATCAAAGTAGAAGGAAACGATAAATGGATGTCGCAGTACATAATAATATAATTCGAAGACAAGCCAAATAAAAAACCAAAACTCACACCGTTGAAGATTGAGTTTTTTAACGCAAAAACGGTGAAGCGAACAGCAATGAGAAATGAACAAATTTTAATCAACAAACATTTGCACCAAAAAGGTGGCATTCAACATGAAAAAAGTCCGTCACGCAGAGGCTGCGTAAACTAAGCAGATTTTCCAAGCGAAGGTTTACAATAGATAAATATACATACCGGTAACACCACCACGAATAAGTGAATAAATACAAACGGTAATGAGAAATCTTTCAATTACAAGTTAATAACTCCACAACGGAAAGCGTCTGAATTGTAAACAAACAGGCCAGCCAACCTGAATTCAAGACCGCAAAGAAAGAAAAACTATTAATGAAATATTTCTGAATATAACATATTAATTTTGTTGAAAACTTGTACTATAGCTAGTGCTGTAATTTCTAATGAATCAGAATAATTTTAATCTCAATTACTTCAATTTTAGTTATACAAAAACAAAAGAAGGGGGGGGGGATCAACAGAACGTATTTGCATATATCTCACAAAGTAAAAGTTCAATGAAAACAATATTCCTTATTTAACCTTGTAATGAAGTGGTTCATATATAACAACTTATTATTAATATAACCTGAGTAGGAGTGGGTGTTCACTGAAAGCGGAAAACTATAAAATCCAAATATCTCGGTTAATATTCATGTTAAAGAAAATATGTATGGACCAATATTTATAGATCGTTTAATTTGCAAGACGATTGGATCTATATAATGTTTCGATCCGACGTATAGTAACGGAGATATTTCGAATTTTCAAAATTCCCCCTCTAAACCTCACCTTTTACATTAACTTAAAAGAATAAATATGGAGTTTGGTAACGATCAACATAAATTGCGACTGCTAGAGCGTTAACAGACAAATATGTATAATTTTGAACGGGCCTCGTTTTCGTCATCTCCTGGGTAGGATCGATGGACAATTGAAGAATTTTTTCAAAACTCGCGTCATGAGCACGAGCTCAATAGCTGATTTCCCTCAAGGGAAATCTGCTAATACATGATGATCGACGAACTAAAGAAGTTTGTCCCTTTTAAATATAACCCAACAACAGGAAACCATAATAAGAAGATCTGTAAGGATGTGGGACCAATAGCCTGGGGATATGAGGATAAAATCAGTAAAAGTTCCAGTCGTATAAATGATAAACTAAAAGACAAGGAAACAAAATGAAATGTTTATAAAATAAACTCGTCCGCCCGTGACACATTGTATATAAGGGAGTCGTCGCAAACCTTCAGGGAAAAAATAGAACATCGTTGGCCAACCATTCTTTGACATTTAAACATAAATTTAATTTTGACGAGTTAGAAATTTTAGATAATAACAAAAACCAAACCAGAAAATTGAGATAAATAATTTGCATGGCATATTTATCAAATATTTAAATAAACAGCAAGTTGATTAGATGTAGATGTAACTATGCTTCTCGAAAACTCGAACCTTTTGATGTAATCGATTGATACACTGGTCATCATTTTAATGTATCGATGTTATCAGCTGATTTGGTGTTGTACGTCTACATTTTTGTGAGTATTGACGTTATGGCCATCACAGAGGACGCGAAACATGTTGGGGAAAATAAATCAGTGGAAGAAACTTTTATGTGTTGTTTATCTATTGACCATCGGCTATTTTCCTTTCAACGGAAATTTAAATTTAAAGTTAATTGTATTTTATCTCAAATTTTGTAATAATCAGAAAGTAATATAAATATTCTTAATTTTTATAAAATCGTCAAAACTCATACTCAATTACAAATTGTTTATATAAAAAAAAAATATCTTACATACAGTTTTTAATGTTTTCCAAAATTGAAAATAAAATCCGATAAAACTTGTAATTAGTATTTTTTTTAAAAAAAATATTAAATGTAGTTTTGGATATTATGCAGGGATAAAAATGACCACGACTAAAACGTTCCTTCTCTTGAGGAGTTCTGGAAGTGACAGTTTAATTATCAGTCCCGAGGTTATTAAATATTTTTAAAATTTATATTCCGAAATATAAATTTAGTTGCTTTTAAAATGAATCTATTCTTAATGATCCGCATGCTCTTGCAATGAACATTTTTTTTTTTGGTTCCTGTATGCATGATAATTAGTAATTTTCTAAAAGGATCAACAGAAGTGTAGATCCAGGCCACTTCTCTTACCCCTAAAATTAAAACATGCACACCAAAACTATTTGTTATGTTTTAGCAGATTTTCCTTAAGGGAAATCAGCTATCGAGATTGCACTTATGACACGTTTTTCGAACAACGCATCGATCCTATCTAGTAGATGACGAAAATGAGGTCTGTGCATATATATACATTTTTTGGATTGAGGTGAAATTGATTCATTGAAAATACGCCCTGTCTTCATTTTAACCATATGAATTTAATCAAAGTAATTTCCGTCAGAATCAATGCAACGTTCAACAAGCTTTCTTATCCCAGCAGAAAAAAAAAAAAAATCTGGATCCCTGGATGTAATGAATTCACGAAAATAATTTTGAATTTCATCATGGTTTTGAAAAATGTTCTCCCTCAAAAAGTTGTCCAGATGCCTGAAAATGTGGAAGTCTGTAGGAGAAAGGACAGGTGAATAAGGTGGGTGTTGAAGAACTTAGTATCCCAACTCGTGCAGCCTTCAATACATTGTGTAACGTATGGGACTGATATTATGAAGAAGGATCGGCCCCATCCGACTAACCAATGTCGGGCAAAGATGCTGCAACCCCCGATTCAAATTATCAGTTTCTTGAGAGTACTGGTCGGCAGTTATAGTCTCACCCCAATTGAGAAAGCTACAGTGGATAACACCGCTAGTATACCATCAAACTGTGATCATAACTTTTTTTTGGGCGCAGGTTGGGCTTTGGGGAATGTTTTGGTTGTTCATCTTTGCTCAGCAATTGTATACAATTCCTTCCGTTGTCGTAAAAGATCCATTTTTCATCACACGTCACAATGCGATCGAGAAATGGATCATTTTTGTGACGTGTCAAGAGCATGGTACCAATTTCAAAGCCGAGATTTTTTTATGGTAGTTTTATTGGTGTGGCACCCACTTGGTCAACTTTTTTACCATACCAATTACCTCCAAATGGTATATTGGTTAACGCCAAGTTCTACTGCCATTTCTTGGGTTGTTTTGGTTGGACCTTCTTTCACTATTGACCTCAGCTGGGCGTCGTCAACTGAAGAATGGCAGCCACGACCTTCCTAGCCTTCGAAGTGAAAATCTCCTCTCCGAAACTTCTGGAACCAACGTTACACCGTTAATGAAACGGGTATAAATAATTACAATTCTAATTATAATTCGATAATAGCCCCCTGACCCCACAGTTCATTAATATTACGAGCTGTTTGCGCAGCGCTGTGCCCTAATTTGAATTCGTAAAAATAAATTTGACGAAAATTCCACTTTCAATTTTTTAGCATTTTCAATTTATAACCCTTAAACACACCGAACAAAACGATTCTATTGATGAAATTCATGGTGAAAGAGAGGGTATTAGATATGGTTTATTATTGTTTATGAAGAATGAATATTAGGATTAGTTTTGTTTACAGAATTGGTATTAAGATAATACAACGGAGGGAACCTGCATAAATTTCGCATCAACCCAATATATTGTTACGAAAATTAAATACATGAAAGGATTGGACAGAGATGTTCAAGTGTTTGGGGAGTGCGCAGGAAATCAAAGGGTGCCACTAGATGGTCGCGCCCGTCCTAGTCCCTACCAGTACTTATTGGAAGAGTCTCGGCCTCACCCTTTGATGTTTTGCCGCTCCTCTATATAAGCATGTGCAATTCGCCCGACAGTTTTAGTTTGTTTTCAGCTGTCTTCAAGTGATCATCAAGTGCTACAGTGCGACTTAGTTGCCATGCGGTAAAGTGTTTTTATTTGAAGAACAGTGTTGTGCCGTGACTCTGTAAGTAGCAGTATAGTGCCGTGTTTAAGACAGTGTAGTGCCGTTAACTTCGCGAAGTCAAAGACAATGCAGTGCCGTATTGCTTTTGTGAATTTCAGTGATGGCGAGTGAGTTATTGGACTGTGTAATCTCAAGAACAGTGACGCTATCAGTGCATACAGTGAGTAGTTATTAAGAACAATTAACCAAGTGTATAGTGCATTATTGCAATCCAAAAGAACTTCAACGTTTATTACTGATTTTGTAATAAAACGTAACTGTATATATATATATATATATATATATATATATATATATATATATATATATCTGTTATCGCTATAGTGGTTGTAATTTTTGTCTTATCCAAACTCGATGTATATGCGTGCTATGTGAAACTAAAGATCAAACTCGTTAATAGCTAAATCGGCCTTGGTGGAGAGGGGCTTTTGAAAATTCGAATTTTCTCCAAATGATATAGAGCCATCCTATTGAAAATTTAATAGACTATAAATTTTGTTATATAAATTTTTTCTCTATCATGAATATTAACCAAGATATTGGTAATTTTTGTTTTTAGCCTTCAGTACAACCTGACTCCTGCTCATGTCATATTAACAATATGCTGTTATATTATGAAGCACATCATTTGAAGGATAAATTCCAAATATTGTTCTGATTGAGCTTATACGTTTTGAGATAAAAGCAAATATGTGGCGAGAAATGTGCTTAGTTTACGCAGCCTCTGCGTGACTGACTTTTCATTTTTCTTGGAGGAAATCTATATTATTAAAATTGTGGCCATCTTAATCAATGGATTGCCGGAAGGTCATCTTTGCATTCATTTCATATTAACAACAAGCTGTTATACCATCAACCACTTAATTCGGGACTGCTAGAGTGTTAACTGACAAATATGTATATATATATAATTCTAAAAGGTCTTTATTTTTGTCATCTCCTGGGTAGGATTGATGGACATTTGAGGAAAATTTTCGAAAATCGCGTCAGGAGCAAAACCTCAACAGCTAATTTCCGTCAAGGGAAATCTGCTAAAAACTATTTTTTATCTGGTGCTGCTAAGCAGATTTCCCAACTGCCCTAGAGCCATACTGATGGCTTCATTCCGCATTATATTCTCTAATTCTACCACAGTAAGAAATATGTGTAAACAGGAATTGAAATTAAATCTAAGCCTAAATAGTTAATTGCAGAAGTCAGCGTTAACAGAAGGCTAGGCTAACTGGAGTGCCAGAGAAATAATTTATATGCACAACAATTGCAGAATATTACATCCTCAACCAGATTGGTAATTTAACCTTTTCCGATCCAACTCGTAATAATGGATATATTCGGAAACCTCATCCTGGGTAGATTTCAGTTATAGCGTGGCAACGTGATGTAATGGTTGATCAACAATAAAATAAAAGTCCGTCACGCAGGGGCTGCGTTAACTAAGTAAATGTTCCTCGTGCGTCACGTATTTGCATTTATCCTTTAAGCGTAAAAGTTAATGTGAACAATATTTGGTATTTAAGCTTCAAATATAGTGCTTCATAATATAACAGCTTATTGTTAATTTAACCTTAGTCAAAAGGTCGGAAACTAAAAACTGCAAATATCTCAGTTAATAATCAAGATAGTGAAAAAACGTACATAACAACATATATAGAACATTAAATTCACAATACGGTTGGTTCTATAGAATTTTTCTATCTATAATAACGGAGATATTTCGAAATTCCCTCACTCTCAACCGCCCCCCCTCCCAATGGGCGGATTTCAGCCATTAACGAACTTGATCTTCAGTTTTACATAAAACGTTTTAACATCGGGGTTGGTAACAATCAATCAAAAATCGCGACCGCTATGTACACAAACACACACACACACACGCAGATAAATATATATATATATATATATATATATATATATATATATATATATATAAACTGTGTGGATGTTTTCAACCAGGTTATATTTATGTATGGTGTTGTTATTGTTTCTTGAAGTTTTGGTCATTGTTGGTGAAAACAGACCAAGGAAGGTTTCAATCAATGTTCCTAATGTACCCAGAAGTGCAATACATAATGTACTATAGTTTTTAAGTATTACTAGTCTTGGTAAATAGAAATAACATAAACACCATCTGCTACACTCTAATTTAATAACAATGTGCCATATATATTAAGTAGTACCTGTATTTTTACAGCTCTGACGAAGAGAAAATAAATATTCTCGAAATATTTGCATAAACTAAAATTGTTCACAAACATCGACCAAAACTCCAAGAAATAATAACAACACCATATATATTCAGTATTGAACTGACCTCATTTTCGATATCTCCTGGGTTGGATCGATGGACATTTGAAGAAATTTTCCTTAAGAGATCTCTGCTAGCAATTAGGATCACAAGGGCATAGACCATTCTGAGATACCCATCGGTGCCAACACCTCAAATGTATCCATGTATTTCACACAGTAGTAGTCCGATTAAAGAAAGGTGGACATTTTAAGAAATATTTCGAAAAACGCGTCGTGCCACCTCAATGGCAGATTTTCCTTAAGATAAATTTGCTAATACTATGTGTAACTTACTATTGGTACATGTATCCCTTGAGAGAAATTTTCAAAAATACGTTTAAATGACTCAATTTACTGAATTTTTCTGATTCTCACTGAAGCAGATTCAAAGAATTATTTTGAAACTATATAATTCTTTTATAAATGCAGTTTTAAATTCAAAGCTTGATAATTTTGTTTAGCGAATATGATAGTATATTTTACAAGTTGAAGCGTTCTGGAAAAGGAGGCGATAATGACGCAAAGTTAAGTATGTCTATTCTTCTTTAGTGGGGTTTTCTAAAGGGAAATCAGCTATTGAGGTTGTACTCATGACGCGATTTTCAAAAAATTTCCTCAAACGTCCATCGACTCTTCAATGCAGATGACCAAACATATACAATAAAATTTCTTTCATTCTAATCACATACAATAAAAATTTTAAAATTACATCTGCTATTAGTTTTACAGGATAAATCTAATGAAATGTTTTATTTAAGATGGAGATCTACTTTAGAATATCTACATTTGAAATATTTTATACGAGACAAAAATAACATAAGACTAATCCAACATCATGTTATCTTACTGAACTAATGACGGGAGCTCAGTAAATTCTTACTTAATTAAACGAACTGAGACCAACATACACTTAGACTAACATTTACCCATGTAACAATTACACTTTGAAAACTTAGAAAAACCTAATTTATGAATGCCCACTTTTAAAACAATTAAAGAGACCGTCTGATATCAAAACTTAGGAACGCTGGGAATATATATGAATGTTTTTTTAGCCATAAGGTCAGAAAAATATAATTTTTTTCGTATAATCATTTATTTCATCCCCGACGCGTTGACTCCTACTCAAGGCGTTATTTAACCATTAACTCTATTTTTTTTGAGCACGTTTACTACTAATTAAAGTTTACTATAATTGCCTCACTTAATTTATTTCATTAATAACGACGTGCTGAAAAGTTTTTAGCCAATTATAGTTAAAAGGACTACTATGTTATGTACTATTTATTATACGGGGATGAAATAAATGATTATATGAAGAAATTATTATTTTTCTGATCCTACGTGTTTCGAGTGTCGCCACTCCTTCTCAAGGTCTTGCTATTTCTATATAAATTTTAAAAACAACTGTATTTTATCATATAGGATTATTTCTAACTTTTAGTTATTGGTGTGAGTAGAACAAACACATTTTTAATTCTTTAAATAGTGGTAAGTATAAAACAATATTATTAACAAACCTTTTTGTTAATAATATTGTTTTATACTTAGTGCTAATTAAAGAATTAAAAACATTTTTGTTCTACTCACAGCCATCACTAAAAGTTAAAAATAGCTCTTATATTATGCTATATGAAATACAGTGGTTTTTATAATTGGCTAAAACCTTTTAAGCCCGTCTTTAAATCATTTGAGTAAGGCAACTATAGTAAACTAACCTAATTCAGTTTAAACCATAATTACTTAAAACTATCTGCAACCTACACTTCCACTCTTTTAATTTAAGCTTAGTCAAAATGATATCAAATCAACTTAATTTGACATTGATTGAACTCTACCAATTTTTTTTTATAAATGCCTGTAGCGTGTGCTACAAAATTTTATGATAAATATTTTTTAAATATCTAAATTCTTTTTTCTTATTTATTGCCTCCTTATTTTCTGCTATGTACATATTTTCTTTTAAATGTGTTGTTTCCCAATCCAAAATTTACACATTTTCAAAATTAAATTTATTTTTGTATTGTACTGCATGTTCAGACAAAACGGTTGGCATTGATTTTTGATATCTATACTTTTCACATGTTGGGGTATGCGTTTTTTTTGTAATAATTGCTCGAATTCTTCGGTATAAGCTTCATTGCAGTCATTACATTTAATTTTATAAATATTATGTTTTGTATTTTTTCTTTCTATTTTATATTTTATCCTGCTAAAATTAGTTTAATTTTGTTGTATATGAATCTACTGTATATATAGTTTTGAACGGACCTTTTGGGTAGGGCCGAGATGGAAATTTGAGGAAATTTTTAGAAAAGCATATTATGATTTCTCCTAAGGGAAATCTGCTAAAACGAATTTGGGCAAGATGCCGAAGACGGTGAGGGGTTGGGGGAGAGGGTAGGCAGGGCATGCGTCTATCCCGAACTACCCCCCTAGCACCTCCCCCTTCTACTCACCCCCCAAAACACGCCGGCTACCAACCAGTCGTCGGCCACTCTCCCCGGCGGGACATCATGCCGCTCTCCCTTCTCCTACTTGGCGTCTTTATGATCGTATCAGGTACTTCAATACAATCATATTATTTTTTTTCCCTAAAGGTTTTTCCATTTAATAATGAACTTTTTTCGAGCTACCTAGCCATGTATATGGAGTGTCAAACAAAATCAATGTACACAGGTAATTATAAATGTTTTAGTTTATACATGTGATTGCTATAATTTACAGTTCTCTTTTCAGAATGGAAACCGGAATTTTGCTTTATTTTCAGACAAGAAAGGTGTAAAATTGTTTTTTTTAAAACAGATTTGCCAACGGTATGATGATAATTATTAAAATTACTCATCTGAAGTCAGTTTCTTGTGAAGATTATTTCAATACTGATATTACATCTTTCCAATTAAGTAAGTGGGCACATGGATGACGCTGTTTAAATATAGAAAACATAGAAATTAAGATTTAATTACATTGCCGCCTGCTTTGAATTAAGTTTATTTTGTGCTTCACTGCAATTGCTATTTACGATACAAAGTATTTCGAAAAACTTGATTTATATATATATATATATATATATATATATATATATATATATATATAATTATGTTGAGAATGAACAGAGATGGAAGAACTGGCAGGTAAATAAAATCTTGATACCTCGGCAGTCCTTATATTTACTATTTTTAAAGTTAGAATGGAAATGTTTGAAAGTAAACTGAGTTATATATATGTGTAAGTATTTGATAAATGTGTAAGTATTTGAGTGTTAATTTCTTCAATTCTCACAACAAGAATTATACCTTAGTTGTTACAAAATTTATTATTTTTCTTTACTCCTTACATTTTTTTTTTCAAATATAGCCAAACTAAAAGCTTATAAAAATATCCTTTATATTGGCCCCCGGAGGTCACCGCTTAAATGTACAAAAGCTTAAATCCCTTATTTATCAACTAACTATTACATTTCTAACTGTCATTAAAAAATAACTTATTTATGATAGTATGATTAATTATTTACTGCTCTAGAAACTAAATGAAATATCCGCTACATATTAATTTATGAACGTGTCAAGCTCTTAATTAACATACCTTGGTGATGTTCTTTTCAGTGCTGTTAGCGCACGGTTGGTTACTAAAAACTAGAGGAAACTAAACTTTTACCACCTAAGTGCACCAATTGAGAAACAATTTATATTGGGAAATCAACAAAGGTATTGAAAAAAAAAGATTAATGCAACACGCAGAAAACGACGATTAAGAATATAAAAACGTCGAAATAGGATCTCTTCGACGGGTCACAAACTTAAACAAAATACCTATTTGCATTTCAACAGCGTAATTTTATTAGACAAAGAGAAAGTTCTAGAAAACGGACGAACAGTAATCATAGGAAATTGAAAAAATTAAAACCAATGTAATTATTCACTAGAACAGAGTTTTTACAAAATTAATAAGCAAAATTGAAATCTATTATAACTGATATCTACAACAGATTTATCTATTATACCATGCATATATTGTGTATCGTTATAGTTTTCTAAACGCGGGACTTATCGACTAAATTAGTTGATTGGATACAAACTCATGGAGGCTTTCATATTCTAAAGGTGGACGTGCCTAAATGTGAATTTAACGTTGTAGTATTTTTCAAACTCGACACTAGTAGATAGTTTGAATAAGTTTGGTATGAAACCGTCATACTAGACAGTAATGTATAAAACGTATTTTATTTACTTTTTATTGCCTCAAATACAGTTATTAATGACTGAGAGAAAATGTATTTAGCCCTGAAATAAAGCACAGGAATGTTACACGTTTAATATTGATGGTATTAAATACAACTATTTATTAAGTACTTAAGACATTGGCAGCTAGGTTACGTTACTTTTTCGATTTTAATTGAAGGTCACTCATAATTTTTATGAAACAAAGATAAATAAAATCACTTCTTCGTCTGTTAATAGTTATAATAAAAATCATGCCAATATTTTGTAACGTTATTACAACAAATTTATATATATTTAACAAACATTTTTTTATCATATACAGCAGTCCCTCTAATTAAGTACATCAATTCTCTAAAAATCTTCTAAGTATTGGGCAAAGAACACGCCGAGTAATGCACAAATAATTACTTTAGTAAACGTCTGATATCTTTCTTATTTAGTTTTTATTTTGGCATATTATTACATTTAGTGCAACATTTACTTTTCCACCAGTAAATATTTATATTTTTTCTTCTATATTTAACTACGAACTATAAGTAAATTAGTTTTAACACTATATATGTTTAACTAATCAGTAGGCACTGGGCCTGGGTGTCAGTCACCATCTTAAACCGTCTCGTGTGGTATGCAGTTAGGATCATGCAATTTTAAGACCATAGATCCCCCTTATATATATATATATATATATATATATATATATACTTATATTTGTCACTATGATGGATCCAGCGGTTGACGCCTTTTATTTAATTTAATATTATTACTATTTATTTTCTTTAAAGAACGTTCATATGTTTGTGAATTATATTCAGTTCTAATACAGCCTCCTAGAGAATTGCAACATTAAAGTTTTACTAATAACATTTTAGCAATAAGTGACTAATAAAATGGTCATCCGGCCCGGAGGACCATTTTATTAGTCACTTATTGTTAAAACGTTATCAGTCAAAATTTTATGTTGCAATTCTCTAGCGGACTGTACTTAGAAATGAATATAATTCACAAACATATGAACTTTTTTTTAAAAAAGAAATAATAATAATAATATTAAATGAAATAAATGGCTTCGACCACTGGATTCCTCGTAGTGGCAAACAATATATTTATACTTCTCTGTTAAAGCTCTATCAGTCAAATGTTTATTTGATCCTTAGCAAACTCTTAAATTTCACGTTTATATAAAACTAAAAATCAAGTTCTTTAACAGGGGGGGGGGGTTAGAGAGAGAAATTACGAAAATTCAATATATCTCCGTAATTATACGTGGGAACAAAAAGTTGTATAGAAACCATTTTGTTGAAATGTAATGTCTATGAAAGTTGAGATATACATATTTTCTCTGTATGGAATATTAATAAAGATATTTGCATTTATTAGTTGTCTGCCTTCAGTAAACCCCCACTATTAGTCATTGCACGTTAACGTTCAATCTTAAATACAAAATATTGCTTTCAATGGGCCTTTATTATGTGAGTTCCATGCAAATATGTAGTGTGATTACGTCCTCAATGAAGTTGTTACGGTTTTGATTAAAAATGTTTATTTCATCTATGCCATACTCGATATTTTACTTTTTCATTCAACACTAAAGTTTCATTAATGGCTGAAATTGGACGAGGAGTAGGGGGGGGGACGGGATGGCTTTAGAGAGGAATTGGAGAATTCAAAATATCTGGAATATTATGAGTCGAATTGAAAGATATCGTACAATCAATCTGGTTTAACTATTGATGGTCTACAATTGTTATTCTACACAATTTTTTTTGTAACGCAAGTACTAAGGTAGTTATTCGTACTTTCTTGTTTTAAGCGTTCAGTAACCCTCTCTTCTACTCATCCGATTTTTATTTAGAAATAGAGAAAATATGATGAGGTTAGATCAGTAGTGTGTCGGTACCAGCATGTTGGAAATCTGCCTGGCTTACGCAGCCCTTGCGTGATGGACTTCTCTGGGTAACTTGTTCGGATACTCTCATCGTACCTTAATCAGTGCAGCAAGTAAGACAGCTTGATAGCACAGATGATGCCAGGCGCCATATTACCTCCATCGGTTCGGCGTTGTTAATTATCCGCAAACTCCCTCATAACGACAAATCTTTTTTAGGGGTCTCCGGCTTTTCATGGTGAAATCTCACCGTTCTCTATCGTATATAATTCTTGGTGCGATGTCCGTATTGTATAGTTGCTCTTCCGTCTTCCTGGAGAGCCTCTTAAAATGGAGAGCTTTACGTAGGGGGTTGAAGCAACTGGTGTGCTGAGGGCTCCACATTTTGCTTCCCTTAACTATTCCATCCCACTACTTGAACCACAAATCCCCTCAAGCGATACACATTTTTTTTTGGTATTACAGCAGATTTCCCTTAAGTGAAACCAGGGTGAGCTTCGTATTCATGACGGGAGTTTCGATAAATTTCATCAAATGTCCATCTCGATTCTATGACGGTATTGAGGTTTCTTCATAACTCTGTATGGGGGCTCAGGTTGGCCATGCGAGTTAGGGCGTTGGTCTTAATCTCGCGTGGTAGACCTAGAGTGGTGGGTTCGATTCCCGCCAACGCAGTAGAAATTTATTTAGTCACGGACTCATTAAATAAACTCCTTAGGCTAGTAAAGGGTGGTAACCTGTAGATAACCCGTCTCGATTAGCCGTAGTAGCATAAAGTAGACGTAAATAATAATAAACAAAACTCTGTATATTTATATATATATCTGTTTACGCTCTAGCGATCGCGATTTTTGTTTGTCCCTTTTAAACGATTTTTATTTTTATAGATATTTAAACGCATTATGTTAAGCTAAAGATCAAGTTCATTAATGACTGATATCGGACCAGTGGGAGGGGGTGGTTTAGTGTGGAGGAATTTCGAACATTCAGAATATCTCCGTTACTACTCGCATTGAAAAATGTATAGAACCAATCTTATTTTAAATGTAATGTTTTATATTTCTTGTGTAATTGTTTTCCCCTGCCAGGACATCGGCTACCACGTAGGGGCTTTGAAAAATTGATTGTTTTGGATAGCAGGGAGCTTGACGAATTTAACTGGGTTACTCAAATTAAAATTTTGCAGCTTCAAATTTTATACAGAAATATTTTACCAATCTATGTAACCCTCAAAAACTATTTGCTAATGACAATAATAATAATTTACTTAGTTATAGAAAATATATGGGGAGATCAGATCAAGAGTGTGTTATACCAACACGAAGGAAATCTGTTTATTTTTCGCAGCTCCTGCATGTCAGACGTTCCAATACTTATTTTGAGCTCTAGATCCAACGCTGCTCATGTATACTTTTCCAGCCAAAGCTGCGAATTTCTACCCGTGATCGTCAGCATACGTCACGTGCTGTGATATGCTCTTGCGTATGACACCACCGGGGTTAGCCCTTGTTTTTCGGACCATCACTTACAGGATGAAGGTTAACAGTATAGTTCACCAGATCAATCAGGTTGTCTTGAGTCAGTTGTAGCTGTCGGCAACGCCAGTGCTTCAGAGACGCCAACCCCAGCTTTGACCTTACGAACAATTCCACCCAGAGGCATTCAGTCTGATGCCTGACCTAGCTAGGTATCCTAACTGACTGCAATGGCTCCAGCAATTATAGCCTGTCTACTCTCACATGTGCCTATCTGAATTCTAAGAGGGGAAAATACAGATCAATACAATACTCATAAGGCATTTGATTCTTCTGATACAGAAGAAGTTTCTTGCTTCCAATCGCGAAGGGGGAAAATCCATTCTGGTACACTCCCAGTATCATCTCACTCCTCCCCACTAACTTCGGACAAATAACCACAGGCAGAATATTATAGGATTCGTCGGCCCCTGGAGCTTTGTCATATTTTAGACAGGACAACGTCTTTGATATAATTTCTATCAGATGGCTCAGCCTCCTTTAAACTGTTTCTGCAGATACTCTTATTGATACAATAGTATGTCTATAGTGTATACCGGAAATTTTTCTTAATCATAAACAGACAAGTTCTATTTTATATTGCACCTGCGACTTCTCCAAATTTCTAATCGATCCTCGTTGCAATAACGGATAATTATATAAATATGTTGGCTAATTGAGGGTTCACAGACAACTACAAACAAGTGAAAATTAAACCCTCCCCACACACACACACATATATACATATATATGAAATATATTTTATTTTTATTAAGAGATTATTTGTCCTTCCCCAAAATACTCCTAATTATGCACTATATCTAGAGACAGAAGAAGCACCATTATTCATATCGCTTCATTTCACTTGAAATGCATAGTTACTGTCTTGAACTCAAGCGATGATAGGATAAAAATAAAACTAGCATTAATAGTTATAAAGAAAAAAATATTCTGGAACGACAACGTAACTGAAATTTGTCAAACGGTAAACCTTCCCACAGATGAATTTTTCAAACCCCCTAACAGTGAGAAGAACAAAATTGCAAAGAAATCACTTGCGGAATTACATTCAATAGAAATTGATAAATTTAAACAAAACCTTGCTGATGCACAATTCCATGATGATAAGAAAGTATTCTTATTTCACAATCTGAACGGAGGAGATTACATTAACTTGTATAGATACCTGAAGAGCGCTGGAAGATATCGCAGGCTCCTTGATTCAGTTGTTATTTTACGACCTTATAAAACGGAAACACTTCCACTGTTGTTATTCTTTTTCAATATTATGTACATCAATATTATGTAATACCATTAAAATTTTTTATTATAATCTTATTTTAATATTTATATAGAAGCAAGTTTTATGTATTTATTATGAACTGTATCATACGTTACGTTATATACTAAGCAATATGTAAATAATTATATATTTCTGAAATACATTGATAATTGTAATATAATTTACAGGAAAATAAATTTATTTTGCTACTTATATATATAATATATATATATATATATATATATATATATATATATATATTTATATTTGTGGGTGTGTGTGTGTGTGTGTGGGTTGAAGTAGGATAACATTGAATATTTGTCTCATGAGGTCTACTTGTGCCAATAATAAAATTAATAGAAACTAAAACATAAATACTTTTAGCGTTGTAGCAAACGTGCCTAGTTGATGGTTTTCATTCTATATTTACCGCTTTCAATACTACAATATTTGGGATATTTGCATATCAGTGTAACATGCGTATTTGCTAATCGTGAAGATCCAATCTTATAAGGTTATTTATTTGAACCACCAAGCTCTTACTGAGAACCCTTTTTTATCTACTAATTTTGCTTTATTATACTCCTCCACAGATGATGAGCCTGTGTTTTGTGGAGTGGGTAAGTTAACATAAAGTTTATATCCTTAGTAATTGAGAAATACATTCCTTGCAATAAATCCGATAGGCAGTGGGTTATAGTTTTCAAAATTTGATGCTTTCAAAATCATGTGCAAAAAAAAAGACTCGCTAAGGTTGATCACGTATGTTTTAGTTATGTCCGATACAAATAAGAACTGCTTGATAGAAATAGTTTTTCTACTCCCGGCCAACTTATAACACAATTATTTTCTATGAGCATAAGTTGGTCAGGATGTAACATTATATCGTTTATTGAATAGTTGTTAATATTATGTTTCATTGTTTCGCAATATGTACAAATACCCCAGAGGTTCTAGTGTATTTATTTATTTCTGTTTAAAACGGATATGTATCAATTTAGGCATTTATGATTAATGAGTGACAGAATGCATTCCAATAGCTACTTAATTTTTTGTTAATACCACAGATTTAATATTTTCTCCTGGAAATGCAAATGCTCAGAAATTAGAAATATTAGGTCTACCTTGGTAATGGATCTTTGAATGGTGTCAAAATGGTCTTCTACTCCCTGATACCCTATGGTCTTCTTTTTCTAGTTAGAGATTTTATGTGACGGGTTTTAGTTGATTTGAATAGTTACTGACAACAATATGCCTTGGCAAAATTATAATGTAACTGTGATAAAACAAACACACAAGGTTTCGTTCGCTTGAAGTAATGTCTACGACGACATTCAAAAGTTAATAATTAAAAAGAAAATTGAAGTTAATTTAAATAAAAGTCAACGTTCAATGATTGAATACTTGTAACTAGTATACTCGTAGATGAATTTGTTCAGTTGAAATTTATGTTAAATTTTTCTATTTATTACTTTTTTTCATTTATTTTTTTCAGCAAGAAAATTGTATGTCAATAATGAAGTAGGTTTGTTATTTGGACGTGAAGGTAAAGAACAGTATGGTTGGTATTAAAGTGCTTCAAATCATACACCATCGATTTCATATTTTTATTTAATTGCGAAATATTTATTTATAAATGGTGCAATTAAAAATTAAAATTAATAGGAGGGTTTTTCAAAATTTAAAATTACATTTTTAAAATTGTATTGCTATCATTATTTTTTCAAAATATAAAATAATGGCTGGACCCCTAATGATAATGAAATGTCGAAATTTCATGGAATGAATATGATCTAAACAGCAGCACATTTAGAAAGCCATTGTAGTGTAATTGAGTTACAGGGATATTTAAATAATAATATGATATTGAAATCTCGTGAATTTGTGTTTAGCCGTTAGAAATATATAAGGCAGTTATATATGGACTGACAGACACATGTCAGTCTGAAAAAAAATGTTAAAATTCAGGGCTGCTCGTCTAACACCCTTAAACATTAAAAAATGATTGTAACTTGAACTCTTTGTAATCATCCGTCTAACTCTGAGTTAATCATTCGGAGGGGATGGAAAATGAACTAAAATATTTAGGATTTAATCAGCCAATTTCTAACTTTTCAAGCTTAGAACATCTGAGCTACTGAGCGCGTTAAATTACAAAGCGGTACAGAACATTAATTTTAATAATTAAATGTGAAGGTAATGATGGGAAAGTTATCCAGTCATGTCAATATCGAACTATCACACATCAAAGTAACACAGTGCGGTTCACCACAGGCCTTAGTTCTACCTCCAACTCCGCTCCATCCCTGTATGTATATAGTATTCCCTAACTTCATATTAATAGTAACTTCGAAACACGTTAACTCAAGTAATAATGGTACCAACTACGGTCCACAAGAGATTGAAACTGGTTTTAATGTTTCTAATTTCAGGAGATGAAATCTACCATGTAGGCCTCGCTTTAAAGCTAACCAAATTTGCCACTTTTAGGAATGAAAACTGTTGATGTCATCTCACATTCTATTCTCTGTGTTCTTTGATAGTTAAATCATTTTTCTTTTGGTATGGTTGTCGGTCACTTAGGGTCACAAGCTATAACAACTTTGACTATGTTTCGGTTTGAATTTAATACATGGACTAATGCAAGAAGGCACATTAATCCATGCACCAATTTTCCAAACTATTATTATTGTTATATTATAATATTTATTTGCTTATGAAGGAATCGACGTGGCATTGTATTTATAACTTCTGAATTTTATTAACAGTAAACAGTATAGTAAGTAGTTTTTTTAATTATTAATATTATTACGCCAATTTTGTTTTTATTTTTAAAAATTTCTAAAAGTTACTAATATATATATATATATATATATATATATATATATATATATATATATATATATTTACCAAAAAGACGACCAAGAATAAAGTGACACAGCCTAAGGAACAAGAGTTAATCATCCCTGACCTGAATAGAATTACTACTGTAAAATATATCTTATCAATGGGCAAAGCTGCGCGGATCATCAAAAGTTAGGTTTTAGTCGAGGAGATCAATCTATCACATATTTATTTATTTTTAATGAATAATGTATGTGTTAATAATTGTATCAACCATGATAAAGATTTCCCTGTTGAGTAATAATTAGTTGCGGCCAACTTGAAAGAAATTGTTTATTTTGAAGGCTCCTCCATAAATACTTCTAATGAAATTGAATGAAAGGCGTCTCCAGGATTTATAAGTTGCATTTTAAATAGTGGAACAATTAGTCCCATTTAGTTGTGTGTTAAGTGCTACGAGACAAGTATCATTTATTATATAACTTTGCTATATTTATGTACATAGGTATGGAAAGCTCTGTATTTGAGGTATTTCCAAGGACAGGGATACCCTAATTTTCAGGTAAACGAGGAAGGGATGACGGACACAAATGCATGCAGCGGTCTCCCATTAGATTCTACACGAAACTAACTAATAAAAGGTACATCAAGATGAGTAATTCGACAAGATAGTGCACTCAACTCAACTACTACTACATAATATAGCTTCATTTCCTTTCTGGCTCACATGGGTATTAGAGCTTCAAAACAAGGATTTGGTTTAAAAATATACTACACGGTAAGGTATATAGTTAGGAACCAACACAAGCGCGCGCGCGCACACACACACAAGACGAATATTAGATGAAAAGCAGATAATTTATCATACAGTTTAAATTTATTAAAATCGGATTTATTTATTAAGTAAGTAATAGTTTATTTCGAAATCTCATCTTTTACACCACACATATGTAGCAATTAAATAATATAACATTTGAATCCATCATTCAGCCATGCGTTTAGAAGCACCTTAATACTCGACATGCAAGTGGATTTCTATATTTTATTACCATAATAAATTATAATGTTAAGCCATCGAACCTTGAATGTTAAGCCATTGAGCATTTATGTGGAAGTCGATTCCGAGTGGGCACTGGAAAGGCAATTACTAACGTAAATTAAATACCTAAATAAATTATGATGGCCATAGAAATACAGCAGTATGCTTTATTTGTCCGGTCTCACCAAATCAATGAGAGGTTTTCCATTGAAATGAATATCAGTAAAATGGTGTGGAGTATTTGTTCTACAAATTATTAACATCTCTTGGTTTATTTCAAATTAGGCAGGCCTTTTCTTTCTAACCCTATTTATGACATCAAATTTCATAATTATATATTTATAAATTAGTGACGCAGGATTAATAAGGTGAAATAATTAGTACGTTTTAATTATTTTATACTAATTTAAGTATTTTGTTATTCAATTTGCCGATTTTTGGGCCAATATATTCCCCCTTTTCTGGGAATCAGTAGGGTGCAATTGAAACTTCAATATTGATAGCATAGTTGAGATTTCTCAGGCGTTGGATGTCGCTTAAAACTAATTACTGGCGTTTTAGACACGTAAGATAGATATATCAGTGGGTTATGGCACACAAAAAGAGACAGATAATGCTATTCCCAGGTAGATATATATTTAACACTTCTTATGACATTGATGAAATGAAGGGCACATGTGTCCAATATTGCAAAGAAATATTTATTGAAGTGACTGGTTAGACACAATATTTAGACCACTACAACTTCTTAAACGAAATAACAAACGAGAGACGCCAACTGACGGACACACGCACGAACACCAACAGCAGAAGCGACGACGAACATAGATCCAGATTCTATATCAATTACGTAATATCAGCCGTGATTTATAATAGTGCAAACATCACATTAAACCTGTACTAACACATAAGCAACTATACCAGACCTAAACACGAATAACACACTAAAAACGTAAACAAACTAATATGGATACGGGCAACGACCTACTACACTAAAACAATATACCTCGAAACAAGTTATAACGACCCTTCGTTTGACTAAAGTAGCACACAAGTAACAGACACAGACTAAAACGTAAACAACCTAATACGGTGAACAGACGTATAAAAACCTACTGGTCAACTGATAACTAACTCAGTAGAACTCTATATGGCTTGAAGATGGTGATATCGCATCGAAAGCGCTTGCCAGCTGTACCCGATCATCAGCCAGTGGCGACGGTCTCCACCGACAGATATGATAACAGACTGGTTAGACATCGCGTGACCTTATTAGTCTAGCCAATGACGATGAGAATGAGGAAGCTGAGCCACCTGATGCAGAAGAAATTGATTTAATAAACAACTGTCCTGAAAATAACAAATCCCTTGGCGTTGATATTTGTTCAGAACTGCTGAAATAGGCAGGGAGTGAAATCTTGAAGGTGGTTTCCTAAGCAGTTGGCATATTACGAGTAGTGACAAAACACCTGCGGGATGATGAGAAGTGGTCATTGAGTCTACTCATATATACATATGTACTTCACTGTGAAAACAATTTTTGGTATTTAAGCTTAGAATAAAGTGGTCCATGATATAGTAGCTTATTGTTGCATGAGTAGGAGTGGGGAGTTACTGAAGGCTGATAACTAGATAGATAGATGTTTATTGGCTTATATTTACAAATACGTAGCCAATAGTTTGGCCCAATCTGTGTTAGTATAGAATCATTAATATAATTGTAAACATTTAAAATATATATATAGGGAAAAATAATAATATTTTCTAAAATAAATATGCACTGATGATCACTGCATATACACAAGCCCTAATATAGTATATAATATAATGTACTAATCTACATAATTACAATACATAAATGAATGTAATAAATTATATTTCATGTAACTATAAATTAAACTAAATAGGTCCCACCAGCAAGTAAGTGTTAGTAATTATTTTTTCCGGTATCAAATTGTTTAAATTTGGAATATATAAATGTAACTTAATTACCAATTTGCTACAAATAATAGTATTTTTTAAACCTTGTAATGCATATTATTAAAAAAAGAAAAGAAAAATTAAATAAATATCAAGAAATATCTATATTTAAATAAAATAATGAATGAATCCATATTCATAAAGCTGTTTTAAAAATAAAAGATTTTGGAAGATAATAGTATATAAAAATTGTACATTAACCTATGGAATCATTATCGTATATATTCGTAAACTAATGAAACGATAACTAAAAAGTACAAATATTTCAGTAAATATTCATGATAGAGAAAATACTTATATAACAACATTTATAGGCAAGTAAATTTTCAATGAGATAGATTATGTAAGTTTTCGATCGGACTTACAATGACGGAGATATTTAATAATTTCGACATTCCACCCTTTATATCCCCTTCCACTGGACCAATTTTCAGCTATTACGAACTTCATCTTTAGTTTTGCATAAAGTGTTTAAATGTCGAGTTTGGTAAAAAAAAAAGTTGCGACTACTATAGGATCAATGGATATTTGAAGAAATGTTTCGAAAATAGAGTCATGAGTACAACCTTAAGGGAAATCTGCTAACAGAGGGTTTAACTGTTACATTAAGGAGATTTTAATATACATTAATTTAAAAATAACTTCTTTGTGGTTGTTTCAGCTGTAGTAGATAACACAGGTTTATTTTTTCTTCTTCAATGCATATGTAGGTTGGAAGTGGTGTAGCTTTGGATTCAGTTGGAGAAGCATATTTGTATGGAGGAGTGGACATAAAGGGAAGGAGGGAGTGGATGAGCTCTGCAGGGGGCAGAATAGCTGGATGTCTGGCCTAGACTATTAACAATATTTAATTAGAAGTGTTTCCCGCCCCCGGGCTCCCACCCCCCTCCCTCCCCCCAAAACTTAATGGCATCATTGTGTACAAAGTGCCCGCACTTCTCCTCCTAAAACAACCTAATTTAGCCTGCTTTCGTAATATCTGAAGCCCTTTATTTCAAATCAAAATTGCTAAATGTAGCCAATTGTTAAATCACGCTGCCTGGTTTAACAGTTAAAGAGTATTCCACGAGCAAGTATTTTCTTTCCACATGAGCGTACATTGCGGTTTATCTTTATAAATAATTACTCACTGGTACGCTGTAAAATATAATGAGAGCACTAAGAGAATAACTTAATTTTCACGGGAATAAAATGATTTAATGAGGTTAGATAATTATGGAATAAGTAAAACCGCACAACGTAAATAATGAAGAGAAGTTACTCCAGACTCAAGTTAGATTAATTTAAAAAAAAAAGCACACTCTCACAAACACGTACGCAAATGTTTAAAATTTGAATTATTTTTGAATACTTTCTCCTTTTAAAGAGATACATAATCCAATGAATAAAAGTCCTTCACGCAGGGGCTGCGTAAACTAAGGAGATTTCCCGTGTGAAGTTTAAGAATAGATAAATCTACATACCGGTAACACAACACTGGAATATTAAGTGAATAAATACAAACGATAGTAAGAAACCTCTCGACGGAAAACATCTGAAATGTAAACAACAAGTTGTGCCAACTTCTTACCGGAAAGAAAAACAGTTACTGTAATATATCTGAATATAATGTATTAATTTTATTGAGAACTATTTACTGTATCTAGTACTGTAATTTATAATGAATCAGAATAATTTTAATCTTAATCAATCAAATTTAAGTAGTCCAAAAACTTAAGAAGGGGGAGGGGCGTCACCAGAACATATTTGCATGTATCTCGTATAATAAATGTCTCTTGAAAACAATATTTGGAATTTAAGCTTCGAATGATGTGGTTTATTACATAACCGAGGGTTGTTTATGTAACATGAGTATAAGTGTGGTTTTGCTGAAGGCGAAAAACTGAAAAATGCAATTATCTCGGTTAACATTCAAGATAGGGAATAAATGTATATACCAATATTTATAGTACATTTAATTTGATATAAAATTGATTCTATGCATTATTTCGATCCGACGTATAGTAACGGAGGTATTTCGAATTTTCAAAATTCTCCCCCTCTAAACTCCCCCTAGTCCGATTCCAGCCGTTAACGAACTTGATCTTTTTTTTTTTTTAAAACGAGTAAAAAACGAGCTTGGTAACGATGAAACAATAATTGCGACCGCTAGAGCGGTAACAGACAAATATATATACAGTTTTGAACGGACCTCATTTTCGTCATCTCCTAGGTTGGATCGATGGACATTTTAAGAAAAATTCGAAAATCGCGTCATGAGTACGACCTCAATAGCTGATTTCCCTCGAGGGAAATCTGCTAATAATAAGAATCGAGAAAAAGGCGTCTTTCCTTCACAAGTATTTAATTTAACTCGCCCCATCATGAATGCCGTTTTACAGACAACTGGTTTGTACCAGGGACTTCCTGATCAATGCCAGGGAATCTGTGGTTCATAGCAGTTGGCTGTGAAAGGACACTGCTGAAAGCTCGTGACCTCCGAAAACGCTATACCGATTAGATTTAATACTTTTGAAGGAAGGACGCCTTTACCTTACCTGTAATTTGCTTCCTTCACCATCAAGCGCCTCAAAATGGACATTAGAGTGATTGTGTTATAGACTATAAGCGTACAAGGAAATTAATCAGAAAACAGCTGTAAGGGTAGTATACGAATATAGGAAAAATGTATCGGAATAAGCTGGTATTTGGAAATTTTAGGTCAAAATAATCTGCCATTGTAAATCTTGTTAAACGTTTAATTTTACTCTTGTTAAATTCAGAACATACAGACCCGAAAGTTTACTGAACAGAATTTATTATCTTTCACGACAGGTAAATCAATAATCACATTGAACTAGAGGTAAAACAAAAGGGCAGAAGATGAAAGATATAACTTCCCTCGCCCTGAAACCTGCCGAAGGGCCATGAACTCACAATATCAACTTTTCTCTCATTTTCACATCCTACTCATTGAAGATTACACTGATTATCGTGAATTTTATAGATAAATACTAGGTGGGTTAAAATATTTATCGCATAAAGTGTTTCATAATCAAACTTCACAGTGGAATATATCCTTCCTATTATGTGTGTCTCTGCCCCAGTGTAGGTTCTGCCCGCGGATCTGTTAGGGAGAGAGGGAAATAGAGAGAGATAAAGAGACGAGAAAAAATTAAACCCAAATGACTAATCAACTGTTACAAAAATATTATATCTGCTCCTTAACTCTGCTTTCGTATTAAAATAGGGAGAGGGAGAGAGGGAGAGGGAGAGGGAGAGGGAGAGGGAGAGAGGGAGAGGGAGAGAGGGAGAGAGGGTGAGAGGGAGAGAGAGAGAGAGAGAGAGAGAGAGAGAGAGAGAGAGAGAGAGAGAGAATGTGTATTGCGTTGTTATGAGCTTTTTGTCCTTAAATTATATTTATAAGCCTTCTGGTCGTTCTATAATATAATTTATTTACACATATGAAGATACAGAACTCCTACTTACACGATGGTAGATTAATCTTCCTTGCGGATTCTTGGGGAAGTGGAATTTAAAAAAAAAATAATATGTCTATTCTTACATAAATAGGACATATATCTTTTACATAATAGACTTTTTTTTATGCAATTTATCTGGTTTTCGGTTGATGATATTTGTTTTTCTACAAGGATTCCTTCCGCAAATTCGTATATGAGTTAAAATGCAAAAATATTGAATTTAATAATTTCTTTTTGAATACAATTTAATCTCACATGGTAAACCTAGAGTGGCGAGTTCGATTCCGACTTGGGCAGAGGAATTTATTTAGTGACGGAATTCATTAAATAAAATCCTTAGTCCCGCCCTGACTAGAAAAGGGTGGTAACCTGAAGATAACCCGTCCCAATTAGCTTTAGTTGCAAAAAGTGGACGTTAATAAATAGTTTTTGAATACAATATGTCTTTCAAGATATTTTTAAAAGCTTTATATTTTAACAATTATCCTCCGGAAATATTCAAAACATTATAATTTCAAAACGTTCTTCGATAACTGCCCAGTAACATTTTTAAACAATCTGCCATAATTTTTAAGCGGTAATTTTGATCCAGATGAGTGTAGTTTATGCATATACCGACTAATTTCAATTAACCAAGGAGTCGTTAATCTCGCAAGACTCGATTCAAAGGAATACGTTATAAAGTCGAATAAACCAGATTCTCTTGGAGAATTCGGTTTCATCAGTGAGCATAGAGAAAAATTGGAAATAAATGAAAATCCCCTTAATTACCCAATCTAGAGTTATATTATTAAAAGAAGTCCATTGCTTTACAATCGATGAAACTGTGTTCTTACCCTTATAGTTACTGGATAAATAATATAGTTCTGGAAAGGGGCTTTAATTTTACATAAAATTGAACATATATTTTTAAACTTTGGATGCAATCATAAATGAACCAATGGCCAAATGTCAACAATCTTTCACCAAACAGATAGCTTTCTAAACATTTTCAGATAACATTGCGAGGAAAACGCAATACAGGCGTTATGGACTTCAATTTTCCATAACAACTCACTCAAAAGGACGTAAAAAATCATTAAGAACGCGAAATATGTATATATATATATTCGTCGCCGTTACCAAATAATATTGGGTATATCAAGGTTTTCCAGGAACATTCATTAAGCCGCAAACAGTGGAATGAGACCAAGAAATGAAGATAACCGCACGTATTACTCGCTTAATTCTAAGAAAATTTCTAGACTAGTATACAAAGCACATTAAGGAATTTCATTCCCTTTTCTCCTTAATGAAGTTTTGGTTATTTAGTGAGAAACATATCTGGTGTTTCGGAACAAGATTACTACCGTAGCTAAGTTAGTTCTTGAAAGGGTTAAACTTAGATTGACTTTAAAATAAAGCAATATATATATATATATATATATATATATATATATATATATATATATATATATATATATATATATATAGTGTATGAAAAACTTAGCGGACTGAATACGAAAATTATGGCTGGCTCCGATGTGGTTTAATTTATTACACATATTAGGTATAGGAAATAAGAGTACTCGCATGTGTCATCTGTTGGCTGCGATCAGTTAACTCGAATTCACGTCTAAAGGCGATTCTAGCCCAGCTGGTCTGCAACTATTCTCGACCACTAACGGTCCAGGATTCGGCACCATGTACTCATATACTCAAATTAGTATTACGAAATCTACCTGGCTCATGAAGCGCGAATGAGCTGTTAGGAGACTTCCCCGTTAGGGCCGCCACCTCGATCAAGGAGGCTCTTAAATCCTAATACCAGGAGTACAAGTACTAAACATATAGTATATATATATATATATATATATATATATATATATATATATATATATATATATAATATTATTTAGTAACCCTACAAGAATGTATTTTCTTTCTACATGTTCTAAGCAGTTTATCTGTACATGACATGTAATTGAAATTTTACAAATATTTCAGTTATGTAGAATATTAAGAAGTATAATAATAAGTAATATAAAATAAATAATATTCGTATATACACACACACACACACACGAATGTTATTTATTGTGTATATATATATATATATATATATTATTTTTTTTTCTCCTCGTAATTTTTTTTTTAACCCTGAGAGGAGTTATTTATTTGAATACATGTTCCATTGCCACATGGTATATTACATGTATGATTATGTTTAAATACATGTTTATTTTACAATATATACACGTTAATCGACCATCTAATCAATAATATAAAAAAAAAAGAATAATAAAATATGGCAGGAAATGTGCCAGCTGATAACTTACCCTCCCATCAAACCAGAGTAACAGGCCTTGGCCCTTCACGGGATGTTGAACCAATGCTTTCTTTTCACAAGTAAATAGTCATTTCAATGCTTCTTTGTATACAAATTCTTAGTTTTTCCGTCCGGTATATAAATGAAAAGATTATCTCTGTAACTAACACTGGTACAGGCAACATAGATTTGTTCATGGGAAAAGCAGCTGTTTCAGGAATCGACGCCTGCTATTTTCAGCATTTGTTCTTGAGATTTGTTTATTGCCATAGGAAAACAAACAGACCCTGGAAATTGTATGCGTCTGAATTGGAACGGGTATTTGGACGGAATGATTGGAATTCTTGGAATCAAAGCTACTTCTCCTTTTCCACACCATATCATAATGGATGCCTCAATCATATTCTTATAACGCCTACTACTCTACGTCTTGAACCATTACAGATTTTGTGAGCATTTAAATTTCTCAAAAGCATTATTGGTGCTCCTACAATCAATGAAAGCCTGTGAGCGAGCAGCCCAGGTGCAGTGACGGAGTTCAAGAACACAGAATATTGTATTGAGTCATCGTGATTGACTACAGTATCCACTGCACTACCTCGTCACTTTGGAGAAGGCCTAGTATTGTAGAATTGATTGAAGCTGCTATATAATTTGTAGGAGTCAATATTGCCCTTTCACACAGTCACGACATTGGCATCTCGTCTATTTTGGAAGCTTGATAGACTGATGAAATTAGCTCTTTCATATAATCGACTGGTTTATATAAACCCTCTGGAAGAGTAATTCCATTGTCTACTTCGAGTAACGTACCTTCTCCTATTTTAATAATAAATTCGAAAATCCATCTCTGTTTTTATCATTTCCTAGGCGAGCCCTCATGTTCGTTTTCAAAGTTAATTTCTGAACACGAGCCCAAAGGAGAGGAGACATTGAATTCATCAGCCCTGGTTCCCCTAGGAACAACAGACAGTGTATGGAGACACGTTCTGCAATGAACCAGCCAAAGAGCTTTTATCTACATGTGCTTTATAAAGTGAAATAATATAAATTTGCAAAACTTTTGGTGTGTCTCTGGTAGTAATGAGCCTATTGAATAGTACACTTCATCTTGAATTTTGAAAGTTGACATATAATTTGATTCAAAAATTTCTGAGGCACCAAAAGACGTCATCTGAAATAAGTTATTGTATTGCATGGTTGAGAGAATGTTTTGAATCTGGGTATTGGCGAATAAGTGGTTCTGGAGGAGCTAAAATGGGAGACATTTTTACTTTGCCAAAAGAGGAGCAAAGCCCTTTTCGTCCATTCTTTCATTTTAGCAGATTTCCCTTAAGTGAAATCAGCTAGCAAGGTCGTACTCATGACGCAATTTTCGAAACATTTCTTCGATCCTACCCAGGAGATGACGAAAATGAGGTCTGTTCAAAACTATATCTATCTATCTATCTATCTATCTATCTATATATCTATCTATCGATCTATCTATCTCTCTCTCTCTCTCTCTCTCTCTCTATATATATATATATATATATATATATATATATATATATATATATATATATTTGTCTGTTAACACTCTAGCGGTCGCAATTTTTGTTTAATCGTCACCAACCTCGTTATTTAATCGTTTTATGTAAAAAGAAAGATCAAGTTCGTTAACGGCTGAAATCGGACTAGTGGGAGGGGGTATAGAGGGAGGGAATTTCGAAATATCTCCGTTACTATACGTCGGATCGGAAAATTGTATAGAACCAATCTTATTGCAAATTCAATTTACTATAAATATTGTTATATATATTTATTCTCTATCTTGAATATTAACCGAGATATTTGCATTTTTATTAAGGGTAACGGATGAGCTATGGTCGCTTCTATTCGTTTCCTCTGAAAGCTAGTTCGGCCGTTTCCGTAACATGTTCGCCACCTGTATGGCGATTTCTTTATTGTATAACTTTTGCGTGGGAAATCTGCTTAGTTTATGCAGCCCCTGCGTGACGGAATTTTAAAGCGTTACGGTGGGAACATATTTTGTTCATAAAACCAACGTTTGACTGGCTAATATAGTCAATTGAAGGTTCGTATTAAAATCCTGAATTAGTTTTATGTTCCACTGGCACCTTGCAGTTGCATGTCTACGTATATCTGCTTGTAGCCGCGATCTACGCGTATTTTCCTTTTCAGTTTCACTAATTACAATGAGCCTCTCTCTGTCTGATTCTCGGAGCTCCTTACGCTCATTGTTATTTGATGATTCTCTAATAATATTTATTCTTTGTCTTTCAATTTTCCTAACTCTCTGAGAGAAGAGGCGAGAGCTTCATGCTCTTGTGCAGATTCGTCTGCTCTTAAGCACGCTTGCCTAACCCTCTGAGAGCTGATGCGAGTTTCATACTCTGGAAAGGACATTATAGCCCTATAGCCAGACTGCCTCGCTCTCTGGGAAGTGAGGCGTTCTTCTCTTTGGGGAAACAGTTTCATCTGATCTAAAACAGGACTGTCTGTCCCTCTGTGTAGGCGTTCTTCCTTTCAATTATCACTTTCATTCTGCCTCAATATTTCCATTCTTTTTGCTCGTATCGATTGTGTACTTAAATTACTTCACCGAGGCATTTTTTTATGTAATTAATATGAATTCCCTCATTAACAAATAATAAATTTAACGCGATAAACATTATTATAATATAGTCTTTCACTAAATACTGAGTGTAGAAAAGAAATAATAGTACTAACGTTGCACAACAAGCTACTAAAGCTCTATACTTAAAAATGATTAAATTAATTAAATTGAGTTAAATTTAAAAAAATATATATATTAAAGAAATAATAACTAAATCTAAAAATATAAATCTAATTAATAATATGTTACTATATACGGTTACTAAAAGCATAGTTCTGTTTATTATGTAAGTTAAAATTATGACATAATTAAACAAAAATATGAAAATATCATTTATTCGAATATTTAATGATCTTAAATTATAAGAAGAAATATAAATTGTAATAAGCAATATAAGAAAATTATTTAAAAAAAAAACTATATATACATGTCTATACTTACTTACTATTAATTTTCTTGCTATTAATATACTTACTTCTAATATACTTACTACTTATATATGTACTAACTACTTATATACTAACTACTGATATATTGTACTTACATCTAATATACTTACTACTGATATACATACTTGTAATATGCTTACTACTTGTATACTAACTACTGATATACTTACTTCTAATATACTTACTACGTACATACTAACTACTGATATACTTACAACTAATATACTTACTACTGATATACATACTTCTAATATACTTAATACTTATATACTAACTGCTGATATACTTACAACTAATATACTTAATACCGATACACTTACTTCTAATATAATTACTACTGATATACTTACTTCTAATATACTTACTACATATATAATAACTACTAATATACTTACAACTAATATACTTACTACTGATATACTTACTTCTAATGTACTTACTAGTTATATACTAACTACTGATATACTTACTTCTAATATACTTACTACTTACATACTAACTACTGATATACTTACAACTAATATACTTACTACTGATATACATACTTGTAATATGCTTACTACTTGTATACTAACTACTGATATACTTACTTCTAATATACTTACTACATATATACTAACTACTAATGTACTTACAACTAATATATTTACTACTCATATACTTGCTGCTTATATTACAAAATAAGCGAACTTAAAAATAAAAATTGAGACAAAAATAATTTAAAAACCTTAATTTATGAAGACTAGTATAAAGAATAAATACAACGTATTACTTTAATTTCCAAAATTAAATTTTTAAATAAATGCAGAAAGAATTATAACAAAAAAAATTGTAAACCCTAATAATTTCAAAAAATATGGCTGGCACTAACCTTTGACGTTGGGAAATCTATAATTTAACCTTAATAAAAAAAACAAAAAAAAAAAAAAAAAACTTCACTCTAATTTCATCCTTTATTAAAATTCCACAGTTTTAAGAATATGCATAAATATAATCCAAATATTAAAGCGGAATTGATGAAAAATAGCTCCTCCCCATGTCTCAGGATAACCAACACGACTAATTTTCAGATTTCTGATACAATTCTAAATATGCATGTTTAAATAGTTTTTTTTTCTGAATTAATTGATGTTTTAAACACATTGAAGGAAGAAATTACTTCTGAGTAATTAATGTTGGGGTGAATGAGAGCGAGAGGGGTAATATACTTTTTCCTCTTGAAACCTGTTCCTTGCTTTAAAAATGTATCATACAATTGAAATATTCTTTTTTGTCGCGATTATTTTTCTTGGTGTGGTGGTAAAAGTAAATTAAAACATCGGAAGGTAAACCATATTCAAACATTGGAATGAATTACAGACTATATTTTTTTACGGCAAAGATTTATATATCAAAAGTTACTCTAGATGACAAAGTAAGAGTTTTTGTTATGAGCAGTTTTGTTAATATAAGTTATAATTCAGTAGGAGTTGGTGCGAAGTCTGTTGATACTGAGGTTTGTTCATTTGATTACGCCTCGCTCAAGTTCATAGCGTATATGTCGTTTAAACTTCATCATACGACAAAAGTGTGTATACCAAAAGTTACTTTAAATAAAAATATAAACAGCTTTTGTCATGAGCAAATTTGCCGAAAGACCAATAGGAAACGAAATATCACGATTATTCATTTCCGGCCTCCCTTATAACCCCCCACTCCTGTACGTCTCTGAGAGCAGTAGTGTGGCCTAAAGTCTAAGTTGGGTTAATATTAATAAACGTACCAAGTTTCATAAAGTTCGGTTCAGTAGTTTAGGCGTGAAAAGGTAACAAACAAACAGACACCAAAGAAAAAAATGGTTGATTTAGTTTCAATTCCATGTGAAAGTATCGTGAAATTTTGACAAAAAAATATATAAGGTACCTTCGCTCGGGATATCATTAGGGGATGAATGATGATAGTATTTTTTTAGGCAAGGCTTCAATGTAGTTGTACACATCACACACTTCCTGTCTGGGCGTATTGTTTTTCCGTACGGGTCAGGTAACTCTTAACTTTGCCATAACTGATGGGAATATAGAATATTAGTAATCGTAAACTTAACAGTGAGCTATTTATGCAAATAATGGTAATTAGTAACTGTTGAGTGGCAATTTCTTCGAAGTTCAGGTCCTCAACTCGCATTAGGGTTTCACTTACAGCTGTTTTCAATTTAAGAATACTAAAACGTATTAACAATGCAATGTTTCCGACTTCTCTAAATATTGTCTTAATGGGACAATTATACTGATAGAACCCACTTTTCTAGGAGCATGAATGTTTTTAAAATCCACAATTTAAGGGACTACTATTTTTATTCAAACCCTAGGAGATTCGTGGAACGAAGCCATCTGTGAATGTTTAAATTCAGTTTATCTTCGGATTATTCTGTTATTAGGTGGCACGAGAATGATGAGTGAAATGATTTAAGCTATATTTGTGTTTAATAGTTCTGCACTTGAAAAGTTATGAACTAGATGTGTTCAACTTAAATACCGTTTATGTTCAACAATTTCCAAGCACTTTCAACTTTATAAGTACACTTTTATGAGTCATGATACAACAATTAATGAGTTTATCTACCTCATTTAGTATGCATCATCTTCCCCCATCAAGGAGTTGAGTGGAATTAAGGAAGTTACTTTTCTAAGGAATAAATTAAAAACTTTTTGTTTCATCACAAAAGCAACAAATTAATAATAATTTATGGGTTAAGTGTAGCTAATTTCCCGAAAACCAAAGCACTAATTGCTGCTTTAAAAGTAAACTCTTCATTACAATATTTTCTAACAAAGAAATAATAAATATATTATGGTCATTAATATTTTACAATTCGACCACAATCACCGCTTTGCAATAGTGCAAAATTTGTAAAGAGTTCCATTCTGCAACGGGTATGAATTCGAGAAGAGGAAAACGTGAAGGATCCTGTTGGGATCTTGGCAATTTATTTCCCATTTTCCCTTTACAGTTAGAAGCTCATTCATAAAAAAAACTTCTTCACTGTAAGCAAAATAAATAGTGTATATTCAATGCGTATTAAGGTTTTCGTACCGCTCTCACGTATTCTTTTTTTGAGAATTACTAATTACAGGAATTGTACTCTCAAGAACTCGCATCGTGAAATTGCCGTTAATCAGGGCTAGATACAACCCAGCGTGGCTTTTTAATTTTTTCTCATTATTAATATTAAATTCAGCAGAAAAAAAATATACCAAATATTAGGTTTTTGCCTGTACACAAACATATATATGAGGAGCTCTTTAGAAGAAGGGCCAGATGACCATTTGGCCCTTTTTTTGGAGATTGCATTTTCAAATGCGCCATATTGTTCTGTGTAGTCCTACAAGATTTCATGTTAATAGGTAGAGCCACTGCTGAGATATTTTGATTAATAATTAATAAAAATTTGGCCCTTTTTCCTGAGATCGTTTTGAACTGGACTTTAATCAGTAGATTTTGGGCACTCTACTAAAGTTCCTCAACCTAAATGAAAGGATTTGGTTTGAACAAAATGTTTTCAAACAAAGTGACAAAGTTGACGAGTTCAGCAATGAATCTTTGTCTTCGGATTCAGATCTTCACTATTGAGTATTGATGTTCAGTATGTAATTCCTATGGTACAAAAATTATCAAAGTGATCCTTTTTTGTTATTGTTTTATAATTATTTGTTTAAATAAAAAAAATACCTTGAAACTTCAAAACTAATATCTCTTTATTTCTAATAAAATGTGTTCTATGGAAAAAGGGCCAAATTTTACACTTACTATTTTGCTAATTATGGATCATCCATTAAAGATACGCAAAAATGGTGGCAATAATCGGATTTAAGACAATATTTTACCCTATAATTCCAAAAATCGCTATTAAAAAATTGTTTCAACCAGTTTTATACAAAATTTAAAACTTTGAAAGGCTTTATCTCAAAACTCATTTTATGCAATTTGGCCCTTCTTCTAAAGAGCTCCTCATATATATATATATATATATATATATATATATATATATATATATATATATATATATATATCAAGCATTCGAATTTTCAGTGAAGTGTGACATATGTATACACACACACTCACAGGATCATTGTTTCTTCTACAGGCCAATTAAGTATAGGAATGAAGTGAATTACTTCAATAAACAAATATTTTTATACCCCCAACCTCTTCCTGGACCGATTTCAGCCATTAACGTATATGACCTTTAGTTTTACATAAAACGATTAAATATCGAGTATGTTATTGATCGAATAAAAATATTCGTGTCTACGATGTATAATCTTAATTATTGACATCATGCTTAACATATTTTGCATAAAGGTTAGTTCAAAACAAAGGTTTGCAATTAAGATTGGAATAAGACGGCTCATGATATATTGGTTCATTTTTATTGTGAAGTGAGTAGAAGTATGGGTTTACAGAAGGCAGAAAAAAAAATGCAATTAACTACCTTAATATTTAAGATACATACAACAAATATATATCCAACAACAATTTTAGAGAATTAAATTTGCAACAAGATTGGTTACTTAACATTTTTTGATACGTTTCATATTAACGGAGATAAACTGTTTTTAAATATTTCTCTCAACTCCTTTAATCCACCCTTCTCTTGGTATAATTTCAGCCACTAACAAACTTGGTCTTTTAAATAGAAATCTTAAATATCGAATTTGATAGCAATAAAACGAAAAAAAGTTGGTTTAGGTATGAAAAATAAAAAAAAAAGTACAAAATGTTTGTGTGCTATTATGCATTATTTGTTATCAGATGTTTTGAAATCAAATATTGGTTTAAACTGCAACCGTTACATGATAGCAACAAGCGACATTTATAGAAGTTTTGGTAAAATTACTTTTATATCTTTTTTTTTTTTTCTTCATCAGCTTTGACTAAACTCAACCTTTGATGGGCAGCGAAAAGATGAGCATCCCCCCCCCCCCTTCTAAGTAACCCCAGAGTTTCAAGTCAAGCAAGATAAAACTTAGCTTTAATAAAAGGAATTTTTTTCTAAAGACAAAATTTTCCAAAGCCAAAGAAATTGCTGTATAGGAATAACAGTTGTGCCTTTGCCCTAGAAAGTTTTCAGTTGGAAACAAGTTCTTTTTTGTCTATCACTTTTGGTTTTTTATTATTTTTTTTAATTTTTATGAAATATCGTTGTAGATTGACGTATGAAAGTATTTACTTCAAGTAATTAGGCACATTTTCCCAGGTTAATACCAGAAAAAGAAATTTGTTGAAATCGCACAATTAAAAATTCAGTCATTAATGGAATTCCTCTGGGCTTTTTATTTTTAGCAACGGAATAAATTCTTGAAAAATATATTTTCCAACACGGGAATCCTTTTGGAGTATTTTTATTATCACTTATACCTATTAGAGTTTGTTGCAAGCTTTTTCACTTGAGTTAGAAATCATTGATCTGGAAGCACTTATATTTGAATTATTAAATAGCATAAGATATAAATTTAGTTCCATTTCGTCTGTTTGAAAAACACCATAAGTATTTTAATTTATCTTTCGAAGGTGAAGTCTCTTTCTCCTTCTCTCCAGCAGGAAATATTCATTTCTCATGTGTTCATGTTATTATAATGGGTGAATTAAATTCTTTTTCTCTTTTCTTTTACTAGTTCCACATAGACGTCCTTCCGACTAGCCTCTTCCCTCTATTTAGGTGGGTATATTTTAGGGTTCGGGAAAGTTCCGTAGGAATACCTTCATAGTTCACTCGATTTAAGATTTCAATAATGTAATAAATGGATTATTTCTATCAATTGATTGAACTACCGTACTTCATTCAGCCAACTAATCTATTTGGAATTCGTAGAGCTTAACGTCCTAGATTACTATCTCAGAGGTGTTAGGTTCTTAGCAGGGGATTGCTCATTATAATTTATTTAGCTGTGTAGTTATCGGCTTTCGAAGTTAGGGTTTTATTCATTTCTCGATGCCTTGGCAGCATCTTGAGACAACTAATGCAGTGGTTAAGTGATTATAAAATTTCCTTTAGAACTAAGGATGTGAACACGTCAAGTCGCCCCTCCTGCCGAGTGGCCTGTTGAGTCAAATATATTGTTATTTAAACGCCCTCTATTACAACTTTCAATTAGCAAAAATAAAATGTATGGACGTGAACTACCTATTTTAAGCCGTAAATCTAGCCAATTAATGTTTCCTCTATTGACATTAATAATTCAGGTCTTTACATATTAATAAATAGCAAACTTATAGAATACATTCGCTATAAAATTATCTCAAATCAATGAATACATTTTACAATGTCTTTCAATTTAATATCTATATATAATGAATTAATTTTGTTATTAATCTTAAAAACTGTCTTAATAACATTGTAAATATCTAATATGCATTTTCTAATTATTGACTTTTAGCAGATTTCCCTCAAGGGAAATCAACTATTGAGGTCGTACTCATGACGTGAGTTTCGAAACATTTCTTCAAATGTCCATCGATCCTACCCAGGAGATGACGAAAATGAGGTCCGTTCTAAATTTATATATATATATATATATATATATATATATATATATATATATATATATATATATATTTGTCTGTTAACGCTCTAGCGGTCGCAATTTTTGTTTGATCGTTACCAAACTCGGAATTTAATCGTTTTATGTAAAAAGGAAGATCAAGTTCGTTAATGGCTGAAATCGGACCAGTGGGAGGGGGGGGGGTTTAGACGGGGGATTTTCGGAAAATTCAAAATATCTCCGTTATTATGTGTCGGATCGAAAAGTTGTATAGAATTTATATTCTATACAGAATTTACTACAGTTGAATACAGTTGAATTTACTATAAATATTGTTCTATACATTTATTCCTTATCTTGAATATTAACCGAGAAATTTGCATTTGCATTCTGCATTGGTCGGCAGGAGTGAGCTGTTTGGTACTTTCCGAAGAGAGCTCTGGCGGCCGTTTTCGTAACTATTCGTCCCTCTTGTATAAGTTTAGTGATCCCTTACTACATACTACACTTGTTATTGGGCAGATTTCTTTATTGTAAAACTTCACGTGGGAAATCTGCTTAGTTTACGCAGCCCCTGCGTGACGGACTTTTTTTTATTGTAGTCTTAGATTTATTAAAGAATGACATTATTGTAATAAACGTTCTAGTACTTTCAGAAAATTCAATTTTTCGAATTATGAAAACCTGAAATATCAGTGAAGGGAGGAATAATAGAAATGTTAATTTGGATATTTCGGTTTTGAGTGCCATTATGTAGTGGCCTTATGATCTGAAAACCTCCGCCACCTGCTCTTTTGAACATAAGCTTTAGGCCGTAATGAATTTTGGTACTTATTCATGTGAACATAATTTGTGCTCTTCGTCATGACAGTGTGTCTAACAGCTGATGGCATTTGGCTGGAATTGATTAACAGTATGGTCCAGAATACTTTGTGTGAATGCAAATTTTAATTAAGATCATAATACATTAATAATCGGCAAATTTAATTATTAAATTTATCAATTTTTATTTTAACAATTTTTTTTTTGTAATTGTAATTCAAAGGTGTATCAATGAAACTAGAAAACAGAATGATTAAATTATTTTGGAATGAATTAACATCTTAAAATAGGCCGATGATTAACAAAAGGAGAGTTAATAATTATTTCTAATGAACGTTTGCCTCTGGGTTGTTTAATAGTTATTTATAAGAGTATAAAATAAAAATTATAAATACTCGGGCTATTGCTTCGTTACTATATTTTTCTAGATTTAACTATTGGATAAATTGTATCGAATCGAAAGGCCCGAAATAACTGAACCACTGATTACTGAATCAAACAGATAAAGGATTACATCTAAAATTATATATCCCTATTTTAAAAACCAATATTCCACTATCACAACATACATTTTATCTAACACAAATACTAACTGGACACGGAAATACAAACTCTTACTTATACAGATTCAAACTTACTGACTCAAATACTTGTAAATGCGACAGTTACACTGAACAGACATTCACCCACCTAATTTATGAATGTAGACTGACTCAAGACATACGAAGACAGTTAAAGACTCATATTCCCGGATGGCCTATCAGTCCCGATATTTTATTTTCAAAACACATACATTTATTAAAAGAAATAGCCTACAATATCCTTAAGCTGAGAGAGGAAAAAATAATATAAAATTAATATTATGTAATTTTTATTGGTTATTTAATTGTACTATTTAATGTTTTTTTTTGTTTATTTTATAAAGTTTAATTTTTATAATCTTATTTACATTTAATATGTATATATATTATTATATAAAAAATGTTATTTTGACAAAATGCACATATAATGCAAATATGCATGGGATGTGCAGAAAAATAAAATCCCTCCACATAGGGTTACTATGTAGAGGAAATAAAAAAACTAAAAAAAAACTGAACCACTGACTTCTTCAATGGCTGGACCGCCTCTAAAAAGTCCGTCACGCAGGGGCTGCGTAAACTAAGCAGATTTCTCTCGTGAAGTTTGTTAATAGATAAATCTACATACTGCTAACACAACACCACCGTGAATATTAAGTGAATAAATACAACCGGAAATAAGAAATGTTTCAGTCAATTTCAATAACCTGCCGACAGGAAGTGTTTGAAATGTAAACAAACAGTTCTGCCAGCCTCACACCGGAAAGAAAAACAATTACTGAAATATATCAGAATATAACCTATTAATTTTATTGAGAATTATTTACTATAACTAGTAATGTAATTAATAATGAGTCAGAATAACTGTTATCTCAATCAATCAAATTTTAGTAATCCAAGACCTTAAGACGGTGGCAGGGGGGGGGGGTCACCAGGACATATTTGCATGTATCTCGTATAATAAAGGTCCCTTGAATACAATATTTGATATTTAAGCTTCGAATGATGTGGTTTATTATATAATAGAGTATTGTTTATGTAACATGAGTAGAAGTGAGGGTTTGCTGGAGTCTGAAAAGTGAAAAATGCAAATATCTGGGTTAATATTCAAGATAGAGAATAAATGCAATTAAAAATAATTATAGTAAATGTAATTTGCAATAAGATTAGTTCTATACAATTTTTCGATCCGACGTATAGTAACGGATATATTTTGATTTTTCAAAAATCCTTCCCTCTAAACCCTCCTCTCCCTGGCCCGATTTCAGCCGTTAACGAACTTGATCTTTCTTTTTACATAAAACGACTAAATATCGAGTTTAGTAACGATTAAACAATAATTGCGACCGCTAGAGCGGTAACAGACACATATAGAGATAGATAGATATGTATGTATGTATATATATATATATATCTATATATATATATATATATATATATATATATATACAGTTTTGAACGCACCTCATCTCCTAGGTAGGATCGATGGACATTTGAAGAAATTTTTCGAAAATCGCGTCATGAGTACGACCTCAATAGCTGATTTCCCTTGTGGAAAATCTGCTAAAACATGGAGGCCGGTGGTATAATAAATATTAAGAAACTTTGCCGCTCAAGAAACTATATTATATCAAGTGAGCGAATCTTTAAATAAATGGCTAAACTCGTTTAAGGCTATATATACATTATTGAAATAAAATGCCAAGAATGGTCTGGAGCTCAAGATAGATTATTACACGGAATGTCTGAAAAAGGAGGTCGACGGTTGTTATTATTGTATAGTGTGCTTATACTTTGGATCGTATATAAGGAAATGTCTGGAGAGCTTTTCTTTGAACTCAAAGGTTTTTTAATATAAGACCAAGTTATTTCTAATCTATCTTATTGATTTAAGGATTTCAAAGATATTAGAATCTTTCATAGTTATTGGAAATAAAAATAAATGAGAAATAAAAATTCTAATCGAATCGGCACGTTCCTGGAAGTTGGGAGAATAGAATTCATAATATTTAAGGAGACACTGAGCTATTAAATTTGGCAAGCTTTTTAATTGAGCCCCTTATTATCACTACAACACACCGCTGAGTTTGACCTATAAGCCTGATATTCTTATCATTGATAACGATTTTTCATTATTCAGCTATTGGTTGGTATTTGCTGTCGCACAATTACTTTGTTGAGAAAGGCCTTAAGTCTTTGCCGAAACATTACATAATACCAGAACTTAGCTATAAAAAAAAAAAAAATGTTTACCAACCTGTATCCTAGCACTGTTTCTGCAATAATAATACCTACAAAACAAAATTAACATTACGATATATTTAATTTTTCTGAAGAATTAATAATGGTGTGTAACAAACGTTATTCTAATGGATACTGCAAGAAATTTTCGAGAATACTTAACCCTCATTAAAACAATACATATATAAAAAAATACTTATAGTGGTTGGTTATGATCCCCACACTGAATATCATCAACCCCAAATATTTAATTTATTATTATTATATAATTGTTAGTCTATTATTACCTAATTTGGCCAAACCGTTGAAGAATTTAACAACACTTTTTGGCTGGGCTTAAAATCCCTCAAACATATATAACAACTGACTTAATTTCCAATTTGAGTTTCGTTGTTGTGTTTTTTAGGATGTATCAACTTTAAAGTAACTAAATTGTATTATTTTTCTATCCTATTCCAATCTTTCTGTATAATTGTAGTCTTTATTTAATGATCGAAAATGAGTTTTTAGTGTGTCTGAAAAGTCACGAGTATGAGTATTATTGTGAATAGTAATTTCTTTCAATGTGTTAGGCTTAATTTAACAACTATTTCGAAATTTCGCTGAATTTTCTTTTCAAGTATTTAACAATGTATTTTCATTAGATGCTTTGAAGCTCAGGAAAGTTATGTGAGATAAGGCGTTGGTCATAATACACTTGATAAACCTACAGTTTGGTTCCCACGTGGGTAATAAAAATTTATTTGTTGAACTCACTAAATAAGATCATTTGTTCTACTCTAGCTACAATATAGTGGCAACCTGTAGACAACACGTTCCAATTAGCCACAGTAGAATAAAGTGGACTCTAATAAATAACACATTCATTAGACGCTGATATTTTTGAGGTGAGTTTATATATTTAAGTTGTATGTCCTGCCGTTTAAGTGGATATTTTTTTTTTAAATTGGTACTCTACGTTTGTTGTATTTTTATGATTATTTAAAATATTTAGCTCGTTATTTCCCCATGGATTTGATTTATGCTTTAATTTTTGTTCGTCACTTATGCGTATAAACGTTTTATTACAAGCTTTTATTTATAATGGCTGACGCAAACTTTTCAATAGTTTTGTCCAAGTTGTCTGATAAAATTTTCATATTCTTTTTCTTGTAGCTCATCTGTAAACTCTGTTGAATTTCGGTATTTTCAGAATTTGAATTGGGGAGGTTTTTCACAACTTATGTATTTAGTTGAACTGGGCGTGATAATTTGTATGTACTGCGGTTCAGCTGGAACTTGATAAATGAATAGGTCAAAGAATGGGGCAAAGTCAAGTCAATATTACTATTTCCTTAAGTTCCATCAATAGAAGTAAGTTAGGATGGTTTGTTTATTAACTGATGCTATGTCATACAAATTTTCATTTGCTCAAAAAATGTTTTGGACTTTTTCAATTTGATTAATGTGATAGTTTGTTTAAGTTTTATTGATTTCGTTTGCTACGTCAAAGTATTCTCTGGCAATAGATTAATGCTTATCAAGTCCCATAATATTGAGAATATTATTTTAAGTGACACGAGGAGATGCTTTTATTATTTGTAAAAGCTGCGCGTGATAGCATATTATCTATCAAAACGATTCTAGTATAAGCGTAAACTGCTATTTCCTTATTTTTTGCGTAATGGTCTTGAGACAGCAAATTTTATTGATATGTATTCGAAAATAAACTTTTCAATATACTCAATGTTAACAGTATTAGTATTTGTGTATTTAATTGTAGTAATTTCAAGTTAAAAAATTAACTATAATATTTTTTTTAAATAAAGTGAAATAAATATTACAATGAAATGATGTATCCTGAATCCCGGAGGCAAGTTTTATTAGCTGCACTATAGTTTTTATTTATTTCAATGCTGTATTCTCCCAATGTTTTCGGATTTTAGAAACTAAACCATTGCAGACTATCCCCACTGAAATCATGATGAAGTGGTTTTGAGTACTGGAGTGGTGGGCGGCTCAACCCTTTATGTCTTCATGGGCTTGATGGAATAACAGGTGTTGTCGATCCCTCTTGTGGTACCATCTGTAGATGGTCTTCAATGACAGCAATTTGATACCCAACATTAATTCTGAATTACAAAAGAGGTTAACTATGTGCAGAAGTACCCTGAATGACGGCACTTCACTTATATCCTTTCCAAATCTTTAAATTAATAACTAGTTTAATGGGGTCTTCAATATTTCGTTCATAAATATAATTTATAATATTCTCCAGTTTTTAAATTTTAGGTAATTAAAATTATATGAGAAGCATTGCACTTTCTATTACATCAGTAGTTATAAGAAGATGGGATTTATTTCCCCCCCCCCCAAACTATTTTATTTGTCATTATTATGTTCTGTTGTAATAATTTGTTGAACCTTCTTAATTGGAACGATTTTTCTAATGCCTATTTTCAGGTTTACTAGCTTCACATTATATTAGCAAATTTCCCTTGAGGGAAATCAGCTATTGAGGTCGTACTCATGACACGATTTTCGAAATTTTTCTTCAAATGTCCATCAATCCTACCTAGGAGATGACGTAAATGAGGTCCGTTCAAAACTGTATATATATATATATATATATATATATATATATATATATATATATATATAGATAGATAGATATATCTATTGTATCTATCTATATATTTGTCTGTTACCGCTCTAGCGGTCGCAATTATTGTTAAATCGTTACCAAACTTGATATTTAGTCGTTTTGTGTAAAAAGAAAGATCAAGTTCGTTAACGGCGGAAATCGGACCAGGGGGAGGGGGGGTTTAGGGGGGAGGATTTTCGAAAATTCGAAATATCTCCGTTCAATACGTCGGATCGAAAAATTGTATTGAATCAATCTTATTGAAGATTAAATTTACTACAAATATTGTTATGTGCATGTATTCTTTATCTTGAATATTAACCGAGATATTTGCATTTTTATTAAATGTAACGGTCGGTGAGCTCGGCTAACTTCGGGTCTAGTCGTGTGTTTCCGTCAAGAGCTAGTGCGGCCGTTTCCTTAACTGCTCGGCTCTCGTGAAATTTTGCTATTGTAAAACTTCACGTGGGAAATCTGCTTAATTTACGCAGCCCCTGCGTGACGGACTTTTTTAAATTCGAATATTGTAATTTGAATAGATGCTGGTGTTTTAATTTGTATGATTATATTCTGTTATATTGGAATAGCACCAGTCCAATATTTTGAAATTGGTAGAAAACTCCATAATTGATTCCGGAGTCAGGGATGGATTTTAAAAATGTCCGTCACGTAAGGGGTGCGTAATCTAAGCAGATTTCCCACGTGCTGGAATGACACACATGTGATCTCATCTCAACTATCTATTTTCTGTTATTTCCGTAGTAAGAAGGCTCCGTAAACAGGAATTTAAATGTAAGATGTTCGGTGACTTGAAGAAAAATTCGATGAATAGAAATGAGGGTATACTGAAGGTTGAAACAAAAAAAATGGAAACATCTCGATTAATATTCGACAAAGATAAAAACAAAATATTTGGAAAATGAAAGTAGGAAAAAGATTGGTTCCAATTTTCCGATCTGTCTCATAGTTACGGAGAAATTTAGAATTTTCAAAATTTCACCCCTCCCTCTGGTCTGATTTACGAACTTAGATTTTTATTTTTACATAAAACGTTTAAATATCGAGTTTGGTGACGATCAATTTTGACGCGAGAACGGTATAAGAAAAGTATATATACAATTTTGAACGTACCAGATTTTCATAATTTCCTACGCAGGAATGATGGACTTGTAAGAAATTTTTCCAAAATCACACCATGAGCACTACTTCAATAGCTGATTGATTTCTCTTGAGGGAAATCTGCTGTATTCAACTCTTACGACTCCTTTGTCCTTGAATACTTACCTCATCAACAGCCTTAATTTCGTTCTTGAGATACTTACCGTGTGGTGTTTCGTCAAAGTAAGAAAGAACATTTTTTAATACACGTAAATGGATATTAGGATTCAAATCTTAAACAGATCTTGCTGGATTTATTAATAATACCAGTATAATCGGGGAATTAGCTGCATGAGTAATGGTAGCCCATTCTAGTGCATTATTGGCTGCGCTGTTTCCATTATCTGTTTTGCCTTAGAATTGTATAGGACTCATTAATGTAACGTCATCGCATTTATGTATGGACAATTGATCGATCAATTAGGGGTAGCTGTCATCATAGCAAGTCAATAGATTATAGCCTATGGATTGTTATTATATTTTGTTATTGGTATAAAATGAATGCTAGCGTTTAAAATTAAATTATTTATTAACGTCCACTTTTTGCAACTAAGACTAATTGGGACGGGTTATCTACAGGTTACCACCCTTTTCTAGCCAGAGTGGAACCAAGGATTTTATTTAATGAATTCCGGCACTAAATAAATTCCTCTGCCCAGGCGGGAATCGAACTCGCCACTCTAGGTTTACCATGTGAGATTAAGGTCAAAGCTTTAACTCACGTGGCTAATCTGAGCCCCTACTAGGGTTTATGTACTAGTGTTTATTAAGTAATTTTACATAACTTTGATTTAAGGGTAAATCCTTCATTCAGAATAATAAATTTCTCGATACGAAAATTATTAATACGTATAAAAAAAACGGGGGTGGCATCTTTTATATAACATACCTGAAAACCTGTCCATGTAGAGAACGATAAAAAATAATTCCCAATATGAATTTCCAGGGTTAATTAAAGAAAACAATCTAGAACTCCTGAAAATGTGATCTTTCGAGGGTCAAAATGTAATAATATAACAAATATATTATAAACTAATATGTATTAGTGAGATCTGAAGATCTGATGCCTAATATATATAGCTTAAATATTCTTGGGCACCGGTGGCCGTGTGGTAACATACCACTCCTTCAGTAAGCTGAAGGTAAATAATTATCGGTGCACATTCGGCCCCTGGATATGGGGGACTTAAGTTCGCTACCAGGGCGCCCCAGTGGATTAACGGAAGTCTAGCTACAATAGTTAACACTTTCACAGGTCCTCGGAATGACTAACGACATTGACTCTTAGATTACGTCCACAGACAAATGATTTGGTGATCTGCCAACTGCGCCCTCCTCCCCAAGGATATATTGAGAACCGCCTGGTTACTGGAGACAACTCATTCCAGGCCCTCCTTGGCTAACGGGGGTCCAATTGGCCACACATTGCGCAAATCATTGATCGTGAATCCCCTCGGGGGTGGCTAAAGATCTCCAAGATCTTTAATGCCAACCGAAAAAAAGCATTCCCGTCCACTAGAGCTGAACGGGAGGGATGGGATATATAATATATAAATAGTCTCTAACTCTCTATCTTTCTCCCGCTGGCCCTATGGCAATTAAGGATCTCTCTCTAATTATAAAAGTCCGTCACGCAGGAGCTGCGTAAACTAAGCAGATTTCCCACGTGCAGTTTTACAATAGAGAAATTTCACGAGAGTCGAACTGTTGCGGAAACTGCCGAACTAGCTTTTGACGGAAACTCACGCCTAGACCCGAAGTTAGCCAATTTCATTTCGTCCATTACAATTAATAAAAATGGAAATATCTCGGTTAATATTCAAGATAGAGAATAAATGTATATGACAATATTTATTGTACACGTAAGCTTCAATAATATTGGTTATATACAATTTTTCGATCCGACGTATAATAACGGAGATATTTCGAATTTTCAAAATTCTCCCCCTCTAAACCCCCCTCCCACTTGCCCGATTTCAGCCGTTAAAGAATTTAATCTTTCTTCTTACATAAAACGACTAAATATCGAGTTTGGTAACGATTAAACATAAAATGCGACCGCTAGAGCGGTAACAGACATATATATATATATATATATATATATATATATATATATATATATATATATATATATATATATATATATAAACAGTTCTGAACGGACCTCATTTTCGTCATCTCCTAGGTAGGTTCGATGGGACATTTGAAGATTTTCGAAAATCGCGTCATGAGTATGACCTCAATAGCTGATTTCCCTTAAGGAAAATCTGCTAAAAGGGAGTTTTAAAATGAATATTGAAGCGTAACCTTAATATAAAAAACAAAATCACCACATAAACGTGCGTGCTTCAAAGAACCCTTCAGAAATGTGCCCCATCTCCAGAAGTGGGAATGTAAATTGTAATGAAGATATGTATAATAAAATAATTCAATACGTGCCCCTATGGTAAGAATTTTGAGTATTTAGAAATGAAACTTAGTGCAGCTGTGGTGAATGAAGTATATTTTCTGAACTTTTCCAAGTCTTCCTCAGCGCAACCGACTCGGAATTTCTAATGAAAATACATTTTTTTAAATGAAATATTCGTGTAGAAGTTCAAATTTTATAACGATTTTGTACCTGTGAGTTTTTTCAATCTGACGACTCCTGAAGGTGTAAATCGGCAAAACAAAATTTAAATCACTCTTTTTTTCAAACTAATTTTTACTTATCTTCAGAAAGGAGGAATCTATAAAATACATATTGAACGATAAAAGTATCCTAATAGTGAGGTCCAGTTATACAATTTAAGTAGTAGCGGAAATAATATGGTTTGAGCATCTGAACCCGATATATATATATGAAAATGTATAGACAGAATGCTCTGCCATTGAAATTAACCATAACGTTCTAAATTTTAATTCAGGAGGGTTGAAATGGACGCAATAATACATGTTAATTGGTTACTCATTACTAAGGTGTGAGCTTGAGCAAGGAGAAATTAAAGCCTGATGAAGTTATAATTAAGACTGCGAGTAACTGAAAGTTCTATGATTACAGAAGCAGTCTATCTAGGATGCCTTATCTTAATGAAGCAGAGATTGCTTGCAAAGATTCACATTACTGTTGTATTGATATCAACATTTTTCTCAGATAACAAAAATTAATCGGCTCCGTGTAATGCTCATCTGCTGCTCATCATTGCAAAACATAGTCAGTTGGTAGCCATTGAATATGAACAAAATAAATATTCTTAATGCAAACTGTAAGTGAAAATCAATTCATCGGTATTAATTCCTTGTACTTATTGAACGGAACAATTGCACTAACACTCAAAGATTCTTTAATCATTTTCAAGCATGTCAGAAAACAAAAATACTATCACTCACACTCAACACCACTCTTGCGGGTACACATGTCTACAGATATATTCTTTCAAATTTTCAGGAAGGAAATATATAGGCATAAAATTACTCCAATTCCTAGCTAATTACTCAGAAATAGCCATTTCGGTCATTCGTATGTCAAACCGCCTAAAAATTCTATTCAAATCAACACAAATCGTAGTGAATGAGTAGCCAAAAACAGATTCGTTTGAAATTTGATGTGAGATATGTGCATATAAATGTAGCTTTTCCAGGTCAAATTTTCCATAATAATGTTAGAGAATGCAGAACATCCCCAAGCAAACTTGGACCTTTTTTTTATCCAAATTAAAAACATTTGGGAAATCAGCTATTGAGGGTGTACTCATGATGCGATTTTCGAAAAATTTCTTTAAATGTCCATCGATCCTACTCAGGAGATGAAGAAAATGAGGCCCGTTAAAAAAATATATATATAATATATATATATATATATATATATATATATATATATATATATATATATATTTGATTGTTAACGCTCTAGCGGTCGCAATTTTTGTTTGAGCGTTACCAAACTCAATATTTAAACGTTATATGTTAAAAGAATGATCAAGTTCGTTAATGGCTAAAATCGGTTCAGTGGGAGGGGGGTTTCCGAAAATTCGAAATATTTCCGTTACTGTACGTCGGATCGAAAAATTGTATAGAACCAATCATACTGAAAATTAAATCACTATAAATATTGTCATACACATTTATTACCTATCTTGAATATTTACCGAGATATTTGCATTTTTCAGTTTTGAGCCTTTAAAAAACCCCCACTTCTCTCATGTCATATTAACAATAAGCTGTTTTATTATGAACCACTTCATTACAATGTTTAATACCAAATATGGTTTTCATTGAACTTTTACTTTCTGAGATATATGCAAATACGTTCTATTGAACCCCCCTCCCTTCCTTTGTTTTTGAGAAAATTTGAGTAATTGAGATAAAAACTGATTCTGATTCATTACAAATTACAATACTAGATTTAGTAAATTGTTTTCAATAAAATTAATATGTTATATTCAGATATATTTCATTACTTGTTTGTCTTTCAGGTCTATCCATTCAGCGCTACAAGGTTGACTGGACTGTTCATTTACAATTCAGCCGCTTTCCGTTGTTGAGATTAATAACTTGTATTGTAAATTGCACGAAAGATTTCTCAATACTGTTTGTTTTTATTCACTTAACATACACGGTAGTGTTACCTGTATGTATATTTATCTATTTTAAACATTCGCGTGGGAAACCTGCTTTGTTTACGGAGCCCCTGCTTGACGGACTTTTTTAAAATTTATTATTGTAAATCGATGTAAATAACTTATTTATATATATACCCTCGGTCAAATATTAAAGAAATTCATTAAGTACAATTTAGATTATGAAAATGTGCTGATTGACTATATGATTTCTGTTGAATGTTAAGAAGTGTCCTTCTTAGAAGTGACTAAGTTAAATGACATGACAAGACTATAGTTGATTTTGAAAAAGTCTTAGTCAAAATTGATAACTGTTTTGCCTTTATTAAGTACGTTAGTTCCCATGACTCCTACTAGAGCGAGACTTAAATGGTATGTCAGTGACAACTAATGCCATATTTATAAAGTTTTCATTTCCTACATGAATTGGAAGTGCTATCTATTCATATGCCTGTATTTACCCATTTGAATTTAATCCACCTGGCTTGAGGTTGCATGATGTTTGGATAGTGGTAGCATTAATAAGAGAAATTTATCCTCCTGTGTACATGAGTATGGCAACTGATTTATCATTTACTACTCATTCATGATCAAGTCTAGTCTGTCTTGAACTATGTGACGACGAAATTGCTGTTACTTTGTGTATAACTGCTGGTGCATGAGTTGTAATTCCGTGAGGTCTTTAAGAGTTTATGAGCATCTTAAGAAGTATCCAAATAAGAAAAACTCCGTCACACGGGGGCTGCGTAAACTAAGCAGTTTTCCCGCGTGATGTTTAACAATAGATAAATCTACACACCTGTAACACAACACCACCGTGAATAAATACAAACGATAACAAGAAACCTCCCGATGGGAAGCATCTGAAATGTAAACAATCAGTTTTGCCAACTTCTTACCGGAAAGAAAAACAAATACTGTAATATATCTGAATATAACGTATTAATCAGATTGAAAACTATTTACTATATCTAGCACTGTAATTTATAATGAATTAGAATAATGTTTTTCTCAATCAATAAAATCCAAAAACTTAAGAAGTGGGGGGGGGAGGTCACTGTAACATATTTGGATGTATCTCGTATAATAAATGTATCTTGAAAACAATATTTGGTATTTAAGCTTCGAATGATGTGGTTTATTATAACCAAGTATTGTTTATGCAACATGAGTAGAAGTGGGGGTTTGCTGAAGGCTGAAAACTGAAAAATGGAAATATCATGGTTAATATTCAAGATAGGGTATAAATGTATATAACAATATTTATAGTACATGTAATTTGCTGTAAGAGTGCTTCTATACATGTTTTCGATCCGAACATAGTAACGGAGATATTTCGAATTTTCATAATTCTCCCCCTCTAAACCCCCCCCCCCCCCTGATCTGATTTCAGCCGTTAACGAACTTGATCTTTCTTTTCTTTTTATAAAACGACTAAATATCGAGTTTGGTAACGATTAAACAATAATTGCGACCGCTAGAGCGGTAAAAGACACATATATATATATATATATATATATACACACAGTTTTGAACGGACCTCATTTTCGTCATCTCCTGGGTAGGATCGATGGACATTTGAAGAAAAAATTCGAAATTCGCGTCATGAGTACGACCTTAATAGCTGATTTCCCTTGAGGGAAATCTGCTAAAATGTGTAATAATTAGTAGCTCCACTTATGAGCTATTGTTCCTAGCTCATATACACATATCAATCGTAAATAGGAAATAGACATATTTAAAGTACTTTTACCCTCCCTGAGCAGTAGTGAATTAAAAATCTTATAAGGAAAAGAATTCGTTAGGGGAATAATTTTGAACAATGTAGTGTAGTTGTATGACCTTTGATATTTATTGATTAAAATAATCTCAAGAAGTGACCAGGAATGCCCTAATTCCAGAGATGCATGCCGATGAGGGGGGAAAGAGATAAGTTTTCATGCATTGAATAAAGCGAAAAGATCCCTTCTAAGTAATTGAAGGAAAAATATTACATGAAATATGTATTTCTTTGCTTAGTTTGTATCTCTTTCTGCTTATTGATTTATTTTTTTGTAATAATTTCTCTGGCCCTTACTATTGAATCAGGTTCTGGCACGTGCCGCATTGGAATAAATGTTTGCGTTTTGTTTTGAGTATTTGTATTACAATTGTGGGAAGATGAAATTGTTTACATTTTAATAAGTATTTTTTTCAACGAGGGCACCGAGAGGTTTGCAGTGGCCTATAACAGATTTAAATCCCCCAAACCAGTATTATGAATCAGCACCCGAAAATATTCAAATATTTGTGTGAAAATGTATGTTTTAGGGGAGAAATGAAAGTCTTTCTTAAATTCACAAGGAAAAGTGGAAAAAGTCCTGCTCGAATTGCTAAGCAATATTGAATCTAGAAGTCCATTCAACTTTGGTTAAAAATATATTGCTTCTATTTTAATTTTAACCTTTAACTTCCTTTAAGCAAACTGTGTTGATATCGGTTCTAATGTAATGATTTTTTTTGTTTCTTATAATGAACAAAATTAATTAAAAAAAAGATTCTTTCAGAAATTCATTTTTCAAAGGAGCTCCCACGAGATTCTATCCTTTAATGTCATTACTTATTAGACAAATGAGTGTTACCTGGATTCCCAAAAGGAGGTTTTCTCATGGGATTTTCACTGCGTATTTGCACATTCAACTTCAAAAACATACAAAACACTATTCAATTTGTTTTAGGCCTTTTACTCAAAAATATTAGATGCTGCTTTCGTACACAGATTTATTTCTCTCGAGTAGTGAACACGATTATAATTAGTAAAATAAACAAAACTGGATTTATTTTACATTTTTTTTATGAAGATAGATTAACAATGTTAATGCTGAGGTATGTTAAGGTATATGCCGAGAAAGTATTAGAGTGTCACTTTTTAATGATTATGTTCTTTTAGCAGATTTTCCTCATGAGAATCAGGTATTCAGGTTGTACTCGTCGATGCTATTTTCGAAATATTTATTCTATAGTCCATCTTTCCTACCGAGAACATAATGAAAATAAGGTCATAAATTCCCGATAACACTCTAGAGGGCGCAAGTTTTGTTTGATCGTTACCAAACGCAATATAACATTTTAATTTTCATAAACATTTTATGCAAAACTAAAGATCAAGTTTGGCAATGGCTAAAATCGGACAAGTAGGGGGGGGGAATTTAGGTGCTGGAATTCCGAAATTTTGAAATATAGAAATTAGAAATAGAAAAATTGTTGTCGGATAGAAAAATTGCAAAGAATCAATCTTACTGCAAATGTAATGTCCTATAAATGCTGTAATATACACTTTTTCCCAATTAGTCGTAGTAGCAAAAAGTGGGTGTTAATAAAACATAATACAACTTTTACTAACCTAGATATTTGCATTTTTTAGTTTTCAGGCTTCAGTAAACCCTTTCAATACAAAATATTGTTTTCATTGAACTGTTAATGTGTGAGATATGTGTAAATAATTTCAGTTTGACGTCTTCATTTAAGATTAACGTTCTAAACTGCATAGCTTTTATTTCTTTTATTATATCTTAAAACCAATCCTATCTCAGTTACTATGAGTCAGATTGAAACATTTTATATGAACAATGTTGTTTCACTCTCCTTTGAAATATTATATAAATTAGCCTTTAGTCTGACTTTTAATGTTTGGAGCTTGGTATGTAAGAACTAAAACTTGGGGCCACTTGAAGATTATTGTAAAATACATATATTAATTTGAAAGGACCTCGCTTTGATCATCTCCTAGGAAGCATAGGTGGTCCTTTGAAGGAAGTTTGAATAATTGTGTCATGAGGGTACCCATAATAGCTGATTTCCCTAGTGGCTAAGTTCATTAATATCTGATATCGCCTCAGGAGGAGTGAGCTTTTAGAGGAAGGGGAAAGTGGAAAATTCTGAATATTAAAATATGTTACTTGATCCATCTTCTTGCAAATATTTTTTTTTGTACTGTACCTCTTTCAATATATATTAACGATTTGAATGCATTTTTAAATTTTAAGCGATGGATTTATCTCGAATTCCTACTCAAGGGATTTCCATGCAACACGAAAAGTCTTATGCCCCGCAGAAATACCACTCGAAATTTGTTTGAAAATCTTAGAATTTAGCAAGTTGATTTTTTTTGGGGGGGTGGGGGAGTCTTAGAAGAAATGTGTGTGTATTTTTTGACTTAAAACTTCTTGATTTGAAGCAGTTTTATGGTGAATCTCGTATTATGTAAGCTATTAATGAGAGTGCATTACTGCAGTGGTTGATACGTAGTTATTATGGACCTCTCCAGTCTGCGTAAAAAGATTCATATTACGCAGAGGGTACAGAAATAGACAAGCCCAAGCTGGTATGAGCGGTATGATCAACTTGAGAAAACTAAATAAGCAGGGTGTACGAAGTTAAAGAATTTATGCTAGGAACCACTGACTGTTATGATCGTGCCTCCCGGAGTTCTAAAACTATGAATAGGGATAGCTATGAATAGCTCTTGGGAATGTATACTTTTAACATTTTCCATTGTTCAGTAAATGTTAAAGTCAAAAATATGTATTGGCATAGATAATTCTACACGAGATACAGTTTGTGATATTGTTTCAAAATTTCCAACACACCAAGTTTCTCAATCACTTTCAATTTTTCGAACACTCCTCGAAGAGTGTGCCCATTCTTCTTACCAAACATTACTTCTACTAATATTTCTCTAGGTTTTGACATCGGCAAATAGTGAGATTAAACACCTTTAACCGTGCATACTCTATTCGCGTCAAGGAAACTAGTTAGATGGTTAAATTTTTAGAAGGAGAGGTTGTCCTCCACCGATCTTTTACACATGAACACCCATGAAGTGCTTGATTAACTGAAAAACCAGGAAATACGGTTTAGATTGAGCACGCCTCGTTGGTGGAAGGTAATTTGAGGGTTTAGATATTGATTCAAAGGGTTTAGAAGGTTGGAAGAGGGAGACTGGATTCTGATTATGGGATTGAGTAGCGGCGGGTAGGGGAGCATTGTGCCCCACGTGGGGAGTGGAGACCTGCCGGGGGCTGTGTGCGCTCTTCTAAACTGCCTCCCTCTATGGCCACTGTAATTTACCAGCCCAAATCGCCCCCCCCCCTCACCCCTTCCCACAACCCACCATCCCTTCAAAGATAAACCAACACGGTTCCAAATAATTGTATTCTTTTTTATTTAGTACAATGGTTTCAAAGATAACAAATACACTATATTTATACAATATTAGAGGTGGTTCCTCTCGTTGACTGGAAAACCCTATTATGTACTTCTCAACACATTTTAAAGTATTTCATTTGATACCTCAGAGAAAGTAATTTGGTATCGTATTCAGCGTATCTCCAATGTGGATAGTTCTAAGATGAAATAAGTAATAAATTAAAACAATATAATTTACATATACCGCTGATTTGATGTGACTTGAAAATAAACGCTTCTGTTAATGGTTATACCTAACTATTTTCAATTTTCTATTAAGATATTCCCATATAATAACAGTTAACAGTTAACTGCTAATATTCTTTTAGAAGTACGAAATTTTACAAATCGAAACACAAATGACATTTATTCAAAACATAAGTTATCCATTTCACTTTTTCAATAAAACAAATATTAACGAGTATGTTGACGGATGTATTTTGACTTCAAGGTAAATTCCTACTTCTATTTGGAATATAACAATCTAATATAGCCTATTAGGCCCTAAACATGAAATAACCCTACCGTCGGGTCAACCGTTGTCGAACCCGATGTTTGGATCCGTGTGTAGATCAGTTATATCATGCAAAGAGCCAGACCGAAGATTAGATCAGCGTGTAGATCAGTTATATCATGCAAAGAGCCAGACCGAAGATTAGATCAGCGGGTAGATCAGTTATATCATGCAAAGAGCCAGACCGAAGATTAGATCAGCGTGTAGATCAGTTATATCATGCAAAGAGCCAGACCGAAGATTAGATCAGCGTGTAGATCAGTTATATCATGCAAAGAGCCAGACCGAAGATTAGATCAGCGTGTAGATCAGTTATATCATGCAAAGAGCCAGACCGAAGATTAGATCAGCGTGTAGATCAGTTATATCATGCAAAGAGCCAGACAGAAGATTAGATCAGCGTGTAGATCAGTTATATCATGCAAAGAGCCAGACCGAAGATTAGATCAGCGGGTAGATCAGTTATATCATGCAAAGAGCCAGACCGAAGATTAGATCAGCGTGTAGATCAGTTATATCATGCAAAGAGCCAGACCGAAGATTAGATCAGCGGGTAGATCAGTTATATCATGCAAAGAGCCAGACCGAAGATTAGATCAGCGTGTAGATCAGTTATATCATGCAAAGAGCCAGACCGAAGATTAGATCAGCGTGTAGATCAGTTATATCATGCAAAGAGCCAGACCGAAGATTAGATCAGCGTGTAGATCAGTTATATCATGCAAAGAGCCAGACCGAAGATTAGATCAGCGTGTAGATCAGTTATATCATGCAAAGAGCCAGACCGAAGATTAGATCAGCGTGTAGATCAGTTATATCATGCAAAGAGCCAGACCGAAGATTAGATCAGCGGGTAGATCAGTTATATCATGCAAAGAGCCAGACCGAAGATTAGATCAGCGGGTAGATCAGTTATATCATGCAAAGAGCCAGACCGAAGATTAGATCAGCGTGTAGATCAGTTATATCATGCAAAGAGCCAGACCGAAGATTAGATCAGCGTGTAGATCAGTTATATCATGCAAAGAGCCAGACCGAAGATTAGATCAGCGTGTAGATCAGTTATATCATGCAAAGAGCCAGACCGAAGATTAGATCAGCGGGTAGATCAGTTATATCATGCAAAGAGCCAGACCGAAGATTAGATCAGCGTGTAGATCAGTTATATCATGCAAAGAGCCAAACCGAAGATTAGATCAGCGGGTAGATCAGTTATATCATGCAAAGAGCCAGACCGAAGATTAGCTCAGCGTGTAGATCAGTTATATCATGCTAAGAGCCAGTCCGAAGATTAGATCAGCGTGTAGATCAGTTATATCATGCAAAGAGCCAGACCGAAGATTAGATCAGCGTGTAGATCAGTTATATCATGCAAAGAGCCAGACCGAAGATTAGATCAGCGTGTAGATCAGTTATATCATGCAAAGAGCCAGACCGAAGATTAGATCAGCGTGTAGATCAGTTATATCATGCAAAGAGCCAGACCGAAGATTAGATCAGCGGGTAGATCAGTTATATCATGCAAAGAGCCAGACCGAAGATTGGATCAGCGTGTAGATCAGTTATATCATGCAAAGAGCCAGACCGAAGATTAGATCAGCGGGTAGATCAGTTATATCATGCAAAGAGCCAGACCGAAGATTAGATCAGCGTGTAGATCAGTTATATCATGCAAAGAGCCAGACCGAAGATTAGATCAGCGGGTAGATCAGTTATATCATGCAAAGAGCCAGACCGAAGATTAGATCAGCGTGTAGATCCGTAATATCAACCAAAGAGCCACACCGCAGGTAAGATCAGCGGGTAGGACCGGTAGATCATGCAAAGAGCCAGACCGAAGATTAGATCAGCGTGTAGATCAGTTATATCATGCAAAGAGCCAGACCGAAGATTATATCATCTGGTTGATCAGTTTTATCATGCAATGAGACAGACCGAAGATTTGATCAGCGTGTAGATCAGTTATATCATGCAAAGAGCCAGACCGAAGATTAGATCAGCGTGTAGATCAGTTATATCATGCAAAGAGCCATACCGAAGCTTAGCTCTGCGTGTATATCAGTTATCTCATGCTAAGATCCTGACCGAAGATTAGATCAGCGTGTAGATCAGTTATATCATGCAAAGAGCCAGACCGAAGATTAGATCAGCGTGTAGATCAGTTATATCATGCAAAGAGCCAGACCGAAGATTAGATCAGCGGGTAGATCAGTTATATCATGCAAAGAGCCAGACCGAAGATTAGATCAGCGGGTAGATCAGTTATATCATGCACAGAGCCAGACCGAAGATTAGATCAGCGTGTAGATCAGTTATATCATGCAAAGAGCCAGACCGAAGATTAGATCAGCGTGTAGATCAGTTATATCATGCAAAGAGCCAGACCGAAGATTAGATCAGCGTGTAGATCAGTTATATCATGCAAAGAGCCAGACCGAAGATTAGATCAGCGGGTAGATCAGTTATATCATGCAAAGAGCCAGACCGAAGATTAGATCAGCGTGTAGATCAGTTATATCATGCAAAGAGCCAAACCGAAGATTAGATCAGCGGGTAGATCAGTTATATCATGCAAAGAGCCAGACCGAAGATTAGATCAGCGTGTAGATCAGTTATAGCATGCAAAGAGCCAGACCGAAGATTAGATCAGCGTGTAGATCAGTTATATCATGCAAAGAGCCAGACCGAAGATTAGATCAGCGTGTAGATCAGTTATATCATGCAAAGAGCCAGACCGAAGATTAGATCAGCGTGTAGATCAGTTATATCATGCAAAGAGCCAGACCGAAGATTAGATCAGCGTGTAGATCAGTTATATCATGCAAAGAGCCAGACCGAAGATTAGATCAGCGGGTAGATCAGTTATATCATGCAAAGAGCCAGACCGAAGATTAGATCAGCGTGTAGATCAGTTATATCATGCAAAGAGCCAGACCGAAGATTAGATCAGCGGGTAGATCAGTTATATCATGCAAAGAGCCAGACCGAAGATTAGATCAGCGTGTAGATCAGTTATATCATGCAAAGAGCCAGACCGAAGATTAGATCAGCGGGTAGATCAGTTATATCATGCAAAGAGCCAGACCGAAGATTAGATCAGCGTGTAGATCAGTTATATCATGCAAAGAGCCAGACCGAAGATTAGATCAGCGGGAAGTACAGTTATATCAAGCAAAGAGCCAGACCGAAGATTAGATCAGCGGGTAGATCAGTTATATCATGCAAAGAGCCAGACCGAAGATTAGATCAGCGGGTAGATCAGTTATATCATGCAAAGAGCCAGACCGAAGATTTGATCAGCGTGTAGATAAGTTATATCATGCAAAAAGCAAAAACGAACATTAGATCAGCGTGTAGATCAGTTCTCTCATGCAAAGAGCCAGACCGAAGATTAGATAATCTTTTAGATCAGTTAGATCTTGCAAAGAGCCAGACCGAAGATTAGATCAGCGGGTAGATCAGTTATATCATGCAAAGAGCCAGACCGAAGATTGGATCAGCGTGTAGATCAGTTATATCATGCAAAGAGCCAGACCGAAGATTAGATCAGCGTGTAGAGCTGCTGTATCATCTAAAGAGCAGGACCGAAGATTGGATCAGCGTATAGATCAGTTGTATCGTGCAAAGAGCCGGACCGAAGATTGAATCAGCGGGTAGATCAGTTGTATCATGCAAAAGTGCCAGACCGAAGATTGGATCAGCGGGTAGATCAGTTGTATCATGCAAAGAGCCAGACCGAAGATTAGATCAGCGTGTAGATCAGTTGTATCATGCAAAGAGCCAGACCGAAGATTGGATCAGCGTGTAGATCAGTTATATCATGCAAAGAGCCAGACCGAAGATTAGATCAGCGTGTAGAGCTGCTGTATCATCTAAAGAGCAGGACCGAAGATTGGATCAGCGTATAGATCAGTTGTATCGTGCTAAGAGCCGGACCGAAGATTGAATCAGCGGGTAGATCAGTTGTATCATGCAAAAGTGCCAGACCGAAGATTGGATCAGCGGGTAGATCAGTTGTATCATGCAAAGAGCCAGACCGAAGATTAGATCAGCGTGTAGATCAGTTGTATCATGCAAAGAGCCGGACCGAAGATTGGATCAGTGGGTAGATCAGTTGTATCATGCAAAGAGCCAGACCGAAGATTAGATCAGCGTGTAGAACTGTTGTATCATCTAAAGAGCAGGACCGAAGATTGGATCAGCGGGTAGATCAGTTGTATCATGCAAAGTGCCGGACCGAAGATTGGATCAGCGGGTAGATCAGTTGTATCATGCAAAGTGCCGGACCGAAGATTGGATCAGCGGGTGGATCAGTTGTATCATGCATAGTGCCGGACCGAAGATTGGATCAGCGTATAGATCAGTTGTATCATGCAAAGTGCTGGACCGAAGATTGGATCAGCGGGTGGATCAGTTGTATCATGCAAAGAGCCGGACCGAAGATTGGATCAGCGGGTAGATCAGTTGTATCATGCAAAGTGCCGGACCGAAGATTGGATCAGCGGGTGGATCAGTTGTATCATGCAAAAGTGCCGGACCGAAGATTGGATCAGCGGGTGGATCAGTTGTATCATGCAAAAGTGCCGGACCGAAGATTGGATCAGCGGGTGGATCAATTGTATCATGCAAAGTGCTGGACCGAAGATTGGATCAGCGGATAGATCAATTGTATCATGCAAAAGTGCCGGACCGAAGATTGGATCAGCTGGTGGATCAGTTGTATCATGCAAAGAGCCGCACCGAAGATTGAATCAGCGGGTAGATCAGTTGTATCATGCAAAAGTGCCGGACCGAAGATTGAATCAGCGGGTGGATCAATTGTATCATGCAAAGTGCCGGACCGAAGATTGGATCAGCGGATAGATCAATTGTATCATGCAAACTTTCGGATCCCAATGTTGGATCCTTGTGTAGAGCAATTGCATCATGAAAACTGTCGGACTCGATGGTTGAATCCTAGTGTAGAGCAGTTGCATCATGAAAACTGTCGGACTCGATGGTTGAATCCTAGTGTAGAGCAGTTGTATTATGAAAACTGTGGAGTCCGATGGTTGGATCAGCGTGTAGAGCTGTTGTATCTTGATAACTGGCGAACACAACGATTAGATCAGCATGTAGAACAGTTATATCATGAAAACTGTCAGACCCAACGATTGGATCAGCGTGTAGAGCAGTTGTATCATGCAAACTGCTTGGACAGAAGATTGGATCAGCATGTTGAGCCGTTATATCATGCAAACTGTCGGAGGTGACTGTTAGATCCTTGTGTAGAGCAGTTGTATCATGAAAACTGTCGGGGCCGATGGTTGGATGAGAGTGTTGAGTAGTTGTATCTTGAAAACTGTCTGACCAAACGATTGGATTAGCGTGAAGAGCAGTTTTATCATGAAAACTGTCAAACACGAGAGTTGGGTGAGTGTGTAGAGCACTTATATGTTGAAAACTGTCGAACCCAACGATTAGATCAGCGCGAAGAGCAGTTATATCATGAAAACTGTCGGACCCGATGGCTGGATCTGTGAGTAGGTCAGTTGTATCATGCAAACAACCGGGCCCCATGGTTGGATCTGCGTGTTGAGAAGTTGAATCATGCAAACTGTCGGATCCGACGGTTGACCCTTGGATCATGGAAATTGTGGACCCGATGGTTGAATCTGTGAGTAGTTCAGTTGTATTATGCAAACAACCAGGCCCGATGGTTGGATCTGCGTGTGGAACAGTTGTATCATGAAAACTGTTGGTCCCAACGATTTGATCAGCGTGTAGAACAGTCGTATCATGCAAACTACCGGACCCAATGGTTGGATCTGTGAGTAGGTCAGTTGTATCATGCAAACTACCGGACCCGAAGATTGGATCAGCGTGTTGAGCAGTTTTATTATGAAAGCTGTTGAACCCAACGATTGGATTAGCGCGTGGAACAGTTATATCATGAAAACAGTCGGACTCGACGGTTGGCTCATGTGTGCAAGCACTTGTTCTAAACTGGTCTTTAGGACGAGTCCCCTTTGTGTAGGAAGGCCTCCCCACGCTGACGGTCGGAAACAATTGGTTCTGTGTAAGGGATTTATCTTCTTCGACTTTGTGTTACTTTTAAGAGATTGAGTAACTCACTGCCAGGACAAGGGTTTTGATGCCTTTGTTTTCTGAATCGCCTAAAATGTGGAAAGCATTGTTCACCACCGAATGTAAATAGCTCTTCACAGTACCCTTTGAGATTTCTTTATAGGGATTCCCCATTTTAAGAGAGCTCACTGTCAGATGGTTGAGTATTGAGGAACATATTTGGAACTCTCTTGTATTATATACGGGTTATTTTAATGGTAAGTATTATCGTGAATTGAATTATTATTCTAACTATGTATCCTGTTTTTGATTAAGTTTATTAAACAGTTTGATATTAAATATATTAGTTATTGTTCATTGTTTTCTTTTGGGACCATACATAAGAGTACATTCATAATTTTTATTTCCACAAAATGAATAATTTTATTTTATTATTAGTATACTGTTTTGTAAGATATACGTTTACTGTTTTCTTAGTGTTAATGTTAGACTATATGTAGTCCTGGCTGATGGTTGGAGTAAGACGATGAAGCGACTAACATCTCTGTTTGCTGACTACGGTTATTAAGTATCGGAATTGTTTTCAGGCTAAGATGCGTCTCATGCTGAAGACAAGTCATTACTTAGAACGCGATACAGCCATCGTTAGCAGCCACCTTCTCACTACCTCAGCTCTCAATAATACTCCTATAATACGAGTACTACTAGACTGTCTCTCGAACAATTACTTTCCTCACTACAAATAGTCTATATCTTTTTGTAATAGAATGTTTAAGTTTTCTTTGATAATTGATTACTTTAGTTTTTTATAGCTCAGTTATTTTCTTGGTTGGTGCTAAAACATTTCATTTATTTGATTAAGCCTATATTTATTTTGCTTTACTAAAGGTTCTACTTCTCTCACTTTTATGGAATCATTTTATTATACTAAGTTGTCTACAGTATCATGAGTTTAAATTTCTAAAATCGATCGTAATTCATTAATATTATAGAAATCACTTATAACATTAATTAACTTACAAGATAATCTGAGAAATCATTCAATAGTTTGAACTTGAGCGAAGCAACTAAATCTACCATTTCACTTTATTCCCTTAAAGTAGTGAGGTTGTGTTTTCAAAAAATTTCAAAGGCCCACCTATTATTGACTACTGAGTAACTTAATAAGAATTCTGTTAGTACATGACTTATTTTAATGGTAGATATAGTCATAAATTGGATCAGTATTCTACGTTCGAATATACTTACATATATTTGGGTGGCGACAATTTTTGACGTATTTAAACGTTTTAGCACTCCCCTTCCACCCGTTTTCTTTGAATCAAGAAATAATATACTTGCAAAATGTTAATTTAATAGTAAACCTACGAGGCAACCCTCAATGCGCTTTTACCTAGATGGTCCATTTAGCAGAAGAAAGAAAAAGTTGTTCATGTTTTATTACATGGTAGATTTACATTGTTGACAAACTTCATCCCTTTTTAGCAGATTTCCCTTAAGGGAAATCAGCTATTGAGGTCGTACTCATTACGCGATTTTCGAAATCTTTCTTCAAATGTCCATCGATCCTACCTAGGAGATTATTATATATATATATAATTTGAAGGGACGTCAGTCATTTTCGTCATCTTCTGGGTAGGATCGATGGACATTTGAAGAAATTTTTTGAAATATTCAGGAAAATCTGCTATAACGTTGAGGAGAAAGGACAAACCACGGCTGTTTATTTAGAAGCAGAGATATTCGTGAGCTATGATGGATAAAATTCACGAACATTTCTTTGACCCGACAGCAAACAACACGGGCCGAATAAATGGCGCCAGTACAAGACTAGAACATCTGTGCACTTGCAGTGTTGTGCATCACATAACATCACGTTCTTAGGTCTAGAGAGGCTGTTTTATCTTACTGATGTGTGAATTTTCTCAAAACGCAACAAGCAAATTTAAATCTGAATAACTGGTAGAAATAACAAATTTACGTCACGCAGGGGCTGCGTAAACGAAGCAGATTTCCCACGTGAAGTTATACAACAGAGAAATCTTCATACGAGAGCAGTTACGGAAACGGCCGAACTAGCTTTTGGCGGGAAACTCACTTGAGCGTTATCCGCCCACATTTAATAAAAGTGCAAATATCTCGGTTAATACTCAAGATGCAGAATAAATGTATAGAACAATATTTATAGTAAATTTAATTTGCAATAAGATTGGTTCTATACAAGTGTTTGATCCGACGTATGGTAACAGAGATATTTTGAATTTTCGAAAATCCCTCCCACTCGTCCGATTTCAGCCATTAACGAACTTGGCCTGTCTTTTTGCATAAAACGTTTAAATATCGAGTTTGGTAACGATCAAACAAATATTGCGACCGCTAGAGCGTTTTATATTTATATATATATATGTGTATATATATATATATATATATATATATATATATAATTTTAACGAACCTCATTTTCGTCATCTCCTGGGTAGGATCGATGGACATTTGAAGAAATTTTTCGAAAATCCCTTAAGGGAAATATGCTAAAAATGCCTGATGGTGTTCCCGGAATATCTTGAGCACCACCTTGCTGTGTGGAAACTAAAGCGAGACGGAAAACGAGAATTATGGGAGTTATCTGCAATCTTACTCGGCCACAATCCAGAGAACGGGGTATCATTTCGTATACAAGTATTAATTTTAGTTATCTGATTGGGTGAAAAGCGTACGTTCGAACCTGGTTCCTATCATCAGATGCAATTATAAAGCTTGTTATCATGATTTTTAAATTACTAAATTTTCAGAGTATCCATTTAGAAATCAGAAAAGCAGCTGCTAGTACGTTTTAGTACCATTTAGGGCACCTTGGTCCCCAAATCTTGTCTCAACCCTTATTTGTTGACAATGTTCCTCCGCGGTTTAGATAAATATGGTTCATGTCTCAATGGACGCAGGTAAAGATAATAAATAATGGTAAATTCCGCACGAAAATAATTTTGCTTCATTTAAAAACAACAGATTTTCATTTTTTGTGCCTAGTGTTATTTAAGAGATTTTAGCAGACAGCAGATTTTCGAAAAATTTCTTCAAATGTCCTTCGATCCTACCCAGGAGATGACGAAAATGAGGTCCGTTCAAAACTATATATATATTTGTCTGTTAACAATCTAGCGGTCGCAATTGTTGTTTTATTGTCACCAAACTCGGTATTTAGTTGTTTTATGTAAAAAGGAAGATCATGTTCGTTAACGGCTGAAATCAGACCAGTGGGAGGGGGGGGGATTTCGAACATTCGAAATCTCTCCGTTACTATACGTCGGATCGAAAAATTGTATAGAACCAATCTTATTGCAAATTAAATTTACTATAAATATTGTTATATACATTTTTATTCTCTATCTTGAATATTAACCGAGATATTTAATTTTTATTAAGTGTAACGGACGAGCTATGGTCGCTTCTACTATTCGTTCCCACCGAAAGCTAGTTCGGCACTCCTATGGAGATTTCTCTATTGTATAACTTTACGTGGGAAATCTGCTTAGTTTGCGCAGCCCCTGAGTGAGGGACTTTTTTATCAGCACCGTTATTCTACATAATGGCCTTTCCGTAAGGACAAATGGGTCTAATGATAAGAGCATAATATAAAAATTTGATAAGATTGCGGTGGTAATGCTGTAGAAAGATAAGCCAAATATTCAGGAATTCTGTACCTTTCACAAACATAATCAATAATTATCTATTTTTATTTACAGATCTTAGTCCTATCAGCTACCTATCAGCTATTAAATCGTCTTTTCAAAAAAAAAGTCAAATGAAGCAAGCATTTATTTTTTACCTTATTTTTAGATTCTATAGTCATTATTGTCTTGAATGAAAAATCGTTTTCCTAGTAGAAATTGATGCAGAATTTAAGAAATATATATTTTTATTTTTGTAATATTTATTTCAACTTTTTTTTTGAACATGAGGATTAGGGGATTGGGAAATCAAATTTTAAACTTTCGCACGCACGTACGCACGCACACACACACACACACACACACACACACAAAACCTCCTAGCATCTAGTAAGCCAACTGTGCATCTCATTTAGCTCAGTAGTAGTCATAAGAAATCGTAGATTGTAAACAAGGCGTGATAGAATCACTTGCAGCTGGCCGTTTTCCTTAAATTCTTTCTAGACCTGTATATACAACCATAAATTCTATTCTTCTCACTAAGAGAGCCTCCACACATTCATCCTCGCGGTTTACCGACTCTTGGCTTTCTTTTATTCATTAATGTTTTGATATCTAGTGCTCAGGTAAAATGTTCTTGCTCTCAGTTTGTGTTAGTAACATTTCTTCTAGTTTTTTTTTATTTATTTTTTTATTTTTTTTATTTTTTTTTTTTTAGTCGATTTGAGTTATTTTAGTCGATATGGTTTCTACGAACTAATAATCAAGATTGTTGAACAGTTATTATTCATAATATAACTAACAGTTTATTATTTTAGTAGCGTAAGAAAGTATTTAGTGTTTGTTATATATTTTTAAAATACCATACTATACATGTTCATAAAAAATGAAGCAGTCTCACAAAATCCTGCGATCTTACGTGAATTTGATTTTTAAGTGGTAGTTGGTATTTCTTTTTATTAAAAATTGTTTTGATTTCCCGAAGTTCCATTCTATTCATAACAATCTTGTATCAAAATTTTCTATATTCTTTCAAACTTACCATTTTAGTATTTGTTTCAGTTTACTTATTTATATTTTGTTACTATATTTAAGAACAACTTTTACTATCATATTACAGATTATCGCTATTTTTTTTTTTTAATGTTAGTATTAAAGGGAATTGGTCCCATTCCTCGATATTTTTATCTATGCTAAGTATATTTTTATCTTTTTCTTATCTTATTTTAGCCAAAATGTGTAAATATAATTATCTAAGTAGCATACTGTTTTGTATTCAGTCGTGACGTAGATATATATTAGTACGTGAGATATTAAAGACAGGTAGAGAGGCGAAGGATTCTGTCATTTTGAAGGAGTACACGTTTTAAATTTGTAAATCTTGTTTAATTTAAGATTCTATTGATTTCGGGAGGGATTTGATTATCCCAAAGGCGAAATGGGCGCAAGGAAGGAATGGTTACAGGGAGCCCATGTTTATATGGCCTGAAGGTAGCTCTCCCTTTTAATAAACTACTACGGAAAGCCATTTTAAAGATATTGAAAACACTGATGAGACTTGAATTTATATATGACAGTGAAATGTGGACGCGGTTTTGTTCCGATATTGTTCTGGTAAAGAAACCCCTTTAAAAGAATTACTTGGTGATCAGCCAGGCGCCACTTCGAAAATAATGTCGTATTAAAGAAATGAATGCTGAGCTTAATCACATTTCTCCTTCCAAGAAGGGCAGACTGCACTTGTTGGGATTTGTGGAAGGAGTGGGACCTGTCAAACTGGTTAATGCTCAGTACGAAGAAGCTAATATGAGGAACAAAAATGTCACCATTGAGTACATCATAACTGGAGAAATTTAGCTGAGATACATGGTGGCTGAGACCCAAGTTCATCTAAAACTGTAATGTCTTGTAGGTACTTTGAATTACCATTGATGAGGTATGGGCTCTGTGACTAACGTCCGTATTTTTGGCCACACATAGGACTCAAGGGACAATGGGTCCTAATTACATCAACTGATCTATTAAAGTACCTATTCAGAGTGCTAAACAAAATGTAAGGCGAAACTAATTGCAAAAGTGGTTAAAACAATTTCGGCTTCGCTGTTTTGGTAATTCGCATTAGTTGGAGACTGTAAATGTGAACTTCCCTACAAAAGTAGAAACTCCTTTAAATGTTTAACATCCTGGATAGTCGTTCTGAGGGCAGCTGTGGAAGTATCAAGCTACAGTGGCCAGAGCTTAGTTTGCTCTGGGTGAAATAATCCTTAGACTTAAATTACCTTACGTCGAAAGCATAACCTGACCCAATTAACCCTCAGCCCATCTTACCCTTGTTCAGCCCTTCCACTTTAGTTCCTCTCCTATCCTTACAGGCTCCCTCCTCTATATATAGACATTGATCGGAGAAAGTCAGGATTGTATCACTAACAAACTAGGTCAATTTTCCATTCACTAGGAATATAGTGCTCTTAGGGGCTTTCATTGGAGTTTCTTTTTATTCAATCCTATAAAAGACCAACTTTGTTGAAAGCGTGCATGCTATTTATTTGCAATTGACAGATACGTCTTTTACCTTCAGACTAAGACAAAATGGAAGTTATAGAACAGAAACATTTTTCCACAGACTCTCAACATCAGATGCGTTAATACAAATATAAAGCAATACTAATAAGTAACGGACTATGATTTTTTAAGGAGGTTTAATGTATAGGGAATTGATCAAACTTCAAATCAGACGTTTATATTATATCATATATACTTAAGGAAGTTAAAAAGAAAACAACTTTATAGGCCGTTGTTTAATTTTAAACTTCCTAAAGAAGCGGAATATAATCTTCAAGTTTGATCATATCCATCATACCTTAAACCTCCTTGAAAAATCATGAACCGTTACTTACTAGTATTACTATTATTTATATTCAGCTTCTTCAAGAAGTTGAAAATGAAACAATAGCCTATAAATGCCTTCATTTGGGTTTTAATTAAATATGGACAAAGAGTGACTGAGAACTGGTTCATGGGATAGAGTAAATAATGGAGATAAAGGGAATATTTTTTGGGGGTAGTAAGAAGAGGTCACATTGTATACATATTCTTAACTCCTCTTCTACCTCATGACTTCAGTCATAACGGATCGTGGTGGGCTTCGTGCCAAAAGGAATTATGGCCCATATTTCTTTGACCTAACAGCGAATGAGGAAACTGTATCAGCTCTCTTAGCAACTCCCAACTTATTAAAATATGCAGCTATCTTTCTTCTCTAGAAGAATGGCTTTACGAACATTATTTATCATGTTGGTTATCATAAAATGGAAATTTTTAAGTCATTATTTTCAGGAATTTATTTCCAAATATAAAATAGAGGTTTTAATTTACATCTAATTTTCCTTATAAGTTTGGCAGATTTCCCTTAAGGGAAATCAGCTTTTGGGGTCGTACTCATGACGCGATTTTCGAAATTTTTCTTCAAATGTCTATCGATCCTTCAATGTCCTAGGCGATGACGAAAATGAGGTCCGTTCAAAACTATATATATATACATATGTCTTTTACCGCTCTAGCGGTCGCAATTATTGTTTAATCGTTACCAAACTCGATATTTAGTCGTTTTATCAAAAGAAAAGAAAGATCAAGTTCGTTAACGGCTGAAATCAGATCAGGGGGAGGAGGGGAGGTTTAGAGGGGTAGAATTTTGAATATTTGAAATATCTCCGTTACTATGCGTCCGATCGAACTAATGTTAGAATCAATCTTTTAGAAAATTAAATGTACTACAAATATTGTTATATTCACTTATTCCCTATCTTGAATATTAACCGAGATATTTGCATTTTTCAGTTTTCAGCCTTCAGCAAACCCTAACTTCTACTCATGTTACATAAACAATACTCGGTTATGTAATAAACCACATCATTCGAAGTTTAAATACCACATATAGTTTTCAAGAGACATTTGTTATACGAGATACATGCAAATATCTTCTAGTGACCACCCCTTTCTTAAGTTTTTGGACTACTTAAATTTGATTGATTGAGATAAAAATTGTTCTGATTCATTATAAATTACAGTACTAAATATAGTAAATAGTTTTCAATCAAATTAATGCGTTATATTCAGATGTATTACAGTAATTGGTTTTCTTTCCGGTACGAAGTTTGCAGAACTGTTTGTTTACATTTCAGATGCTTTCCGTCGGGAGGTTTCTTATTATCGTTTGTATTTATTTACGGTGGTGTTGTGTTACCGGCATGTAGATTTATCTATTGTTAAACTTCACGCGGTAAATCTGCTTAGTTTACGCAGCCCCTGCGTGACGGACTTTTATTTTCTACCTCTACTTGTAACTACTTAAGTAAATGAAATGGAGGTGTTAATTTTACTTTTGTAACTGTTTATTTGAAATACATTATTATTTTTATTTTGAAAAATTACAAAATATTTTGAAGCAAAGAAAAATTAAACGAGATTAGAAATGAGTTCCAAGGAGATATTTAAATAACATGAATTGAAAGAATGCTTTATAATCATTTTATTATTAATTAAATAAAATATCACCATCAATGTTAAGTATTGCTCAATGTGTTGGGATGCTTCCTCTGAGCTCGTGGAAGGCCACTAGTCTACTGTTCATAGAGTAAATATTTGGCTGAATATAATGAGCAGAAGAAGGATGCCGTTCTTCAGCAAAATCTCATTGAAGCAGCTCAAAGTTTGTTAGGATCGGCAGCACACTTCCTCCACTCCTTTTAGCAGATTTTTCTCAAGGGAAATCAGCTATTGAGGTTCTACTCGTCGTGTGATTTTTGAAAAATGTCTTCTAATGCCCATCGATTCAACCCATAAATGTCGAGGTCTATTCAAAACTACATATATACTCACCCTTTATAGCTCTATCGATCGCAACATTTGTATGTTCGTTAACGTTTTACGTGAAAATAAAGATCAAGCTCGTTAATGGCTGAAACTGAAGACACTATCGTATACTTAAGGAATTGTATGATACAATCCCCCGTTTTACTAACTCAAGCCAACTACTAACTATTAACAACTTTACCCACCCGTATTTTACAACTTAAAATACGAAAAAGTCCGTCACGCTGCGTTAGCAGATTTCCCAAGTACGCCACGTATTTGCATTTATCTCAAAACGTAAAAGTCCAATGAGTACAATACTTGGGATTTAAGCTTCAAATACAATGCTTCATAACATAATAGAATATTAAAAATATGAGATGAGTAGGAGTGGGGCTTTACTGAAGACCGAAAACTAAAAAATGCAAATATCTCAGTAAATAATCAAGATAGTGAAAAAATATACATAGCAACGTTTATAGAACATTACATTTGCAATAAGATTGGTTCTATACAATTTTTCGATCCGACGCATAATAACGGAGATATTAAGAATTTTCGAAATTCTCCCCCGCTAAATCCCCACTCCTCCTGGTCCGATTTCAGCCATTAACGAACTTGATCTTTCTTTTTGTATAAAACGTTTATATATCAAGTTTGGTAACGATAAGTCAAAAATTGCGACTGCTAGAGGGGTAAAAGACATATATATATATATATATATATATATATATATATTTATATATATATATATATATATATATATATATACAGTTTTGAACGGACCTCATTTTCGTCATCTCCTGGGTAGGATCGATGGACATTTGAAGAAAAATTTCGAAAATCACGTCATGAACCTCAATAGCTGATTCCCCCCCCCAGAGTGAAATCTGCTAAAATGTTATAAACCCCGTACAATATTAGAACCGTTGTGAATAGCCATAAAGCCGAGTAAAACTACATGTATGTGTTCAATTACTTCATACAATATTTTGAAATCCATAGTAGTTATGTTATTCTATATTTTTCAGTTATTACAAAGGTTATTAAATTTAACAAAACTGTCGGGACTGTAATTTTATTGACTTGATAATACCATTATTACAAATATCCAATTGAAAAGAGCCTCTTATAGTACCTAATCAAATTAAATTTATTTATTCCGAGTAATATTTTGATGTTGTCAATGTATACATGATATTAATAATTTAAGTTCATATATGGATTAATTATTAAATCAGATGTGCTTATTCTAGACTACTATGGCATTACTCCCTGCATAGTTAATTAGTTCATTAGCTTTCATAATTAATCTCAATAATAATATATTATTGATTCGTTGTTTGCTGAAGTCTTCATAAAAGACAGCAACTTGATGTTATTTTTATGAGAACATACATACCTCTTTAGGCTTCATTTCTCATCCAAATTAGGAGTCTATTCTTGATTGGAATTTAAATATATTTGATGAGTGAAACATCTGGGAGCCATTAACTATTATATAAATTTTTAGATCGTTACCAATGTTGATATTTAGCGTCATATAAAACTAAAGAGGGGGGGTTAGAGGAACATTAAAAAAAAAACTGTTAATGTCTCGGTTATAATAGATTGGATTGAAATATTTTATAGAACCATTCTTGTTGCAAACGTAAAGTTCAACAATTGCTGTTCTATACATTTTTTCTACCTTAAAAATTAACGGCATTATTGGTATTTTTGAGTTTACAGCCTTATGCAAGGCCACCATTCCTACTTATCTCACATTAATAATAGCACCATACTTTACGAAAAGTCTTAATACATGCTTAAATAACACGGTGTCATATTTTCTATCGGACCGTTACTATGTGACCTACATCGATAATGTGCGTGGTGACGCAGTCAATGAACATAATATGGCTTTAGCGACCTCAATTTTTATTTGATCAATGCTATACTTGATATTAAAACGTTTAACGTCTAGTGGGGGTAGAGAAGAACCAAAATATACTCAATCGCAAAAAAAACCGGACACTTAGATTTAGTCTTATAATTTTGTTAAATACTTAATATATATGTATATTAATCTTTTTAATTAAAATAATTGGTTAATCTATAGGTTATTTAAACAAAATCTGCCAAAAGTGAATAATTATTATTGATTATTTACAAAAAAATACAAAATAAAAAAAATAAAAAGATAAATTAACACATTTAAAAAAAAAAATTATTCTTCATTTTTATTACAGTGAATGGTAAACTTCGCTACCCCAAGCGTTTCGGCAATGTAATGTAAGCTCCGGCCTTCCATCTAAGTTTGAAAGACCCATTATTCTGGACCATTATGCTTGGAATTAAAGATGTTTAAATATGCGAAAAACTACTTAGAGTTTAGAATAGATCAACTTCTCGACAAATAAATCTAATCTGAGTTTTATCTAATTGTTTACTAATCCTGAAGGGATTAGTTCAATGGACTTAGACTCTAAATTCTCTGTAATAACTAGAATACCCACATAAAGAAAATTGCTGAAAATTAGCTTTTAATACGACAAAAATGAAGTGTCCGGTTTTTTTTTTTTTTTTTTTTTTTTTGCGGTTGAGTGTATAAAACACCGTTATTATGCTTAATATCTAAGATCCAAGCATTTTATATAACTAAACTTCATAACACAGTAATGTTCAATAATTATTCAATTCAGTTTTCTCTGATTAGATTATTCACCGAGTTATTGGTTTTATTACTTGTTTTCAGCCTTTAGTTAACCCCTGATTTATGAACGTAGACTGACTCAAGACATACAAAGACAGTTAAAGACTCATATTCCCGCATGGCCTATCAGCCCCGATATTTTATTATCAAAACACTTAAATCTATTAAAAGCAATAGCCTATGATATTCTTAAGCTGAGAGAGGAAAACATAATATAATATTAATATTATGTAATTTTTATTGGTTATCCAATTGTATTCCTGAATTGTACTATTTAATGTTTTTTGTTTTATTTAGCCAAGTTTAATTTTCATAATCTGATTTCCATTTTTTATTATGTATATACATTATTACATAAAAAATTGTTAAAAGTTTTGACAAAATGCACATAAATATAAAATAAATAAATAAATATGCATGGGATGAGCAGAAAATAAAATCCCTCCACATTAGATTAATATGTAGAGGAAATACGTAAAAAAAAACCCTAGTTACACTTATGGGCTTAGTTTACGCATCTGAGTGACTGGTATACATTTGGGAATACCTGATTCGATTTACTTAAACGTTTATATAAAATAAGGGACGAAATTTGTTCCTGTCTCAAATTTATCATGAAGATGGTAGCGAGGGGGGAGATTAAAAATTCCAAATTCTCCGTTATTACGAGTTCGACTAAATAAATGCTATAAAACCCGCCTGAGTCCAAATTAAATTTACATCTGTTTCGTATCTCGATTATTTAGCCAGTTATACGTAGTTGTTTGTTCTATGCCTACAATGAACCTCCGCTTCTAATTAGTACATGTTAAAAATAATCCATTATGTTATGAATATTATTATTCCAAGCTTACATGCCATGTTTCTTTTCATTTGACTTTTACTTCTGTCCTTTCGAAAAAAATGTTAAAAACCAGTCTTATTGTAAATTTAATTTTTTATAAACATTGTTTTATACATGTTTTCTCTACCTCGAATATTATGAGTGTTATTTATATTTTTTTTTTGTTTTCAGCTTTATATAAACCCCCACTTCTACTCATCGGATTTTCAATTTGGTCACTAAAAATGTTTCAATTCCAATTTACTAAGGTTTCTTACTGTGGGAGAAATAGAGAGTAGATTGTGAGATGAGATCATCACCACGATTTTCCAGGGAGAAATTTGTTTTGCTTGCGCAGCCTCTGGCGTGACCGACTTTCATTTAATCAGTCTAGGGCCTGTTAAAATCCCTAATAGCCGAAAGGTGTTGCGGTGGAATGCCCATTTTGAAGGTTCTAGTGATAACATAATGAAGGTATTAAGGTTTATAGCAAGTGAGGCTTACAACAATGAAGCCCTGTTCGGATGCCAGGCTACATGTATTTGCTATAGGGGGGTATGTTACCTCACAAAGGGATCGTGTTACCTCATGGCCTCAGTCATGTAGTTCGAATGTCAAGCTCTAGGCACGTACTAGTTTCCTCTTACATTTGGATATGCCAATGAACTTGATTAATGAATAGTTTTGGTGTGGTTCGTATTATTAAGTTATAGCAGATTTTCCCTTCCGGGAAAACAGGAATTGAGGTTGTATTTAAGATACGAGTTTAGAAAAAATGTCCTCTGATCCTACTGAATGGGCATCTATCTGCTTATCTACTTTTCTGATAGTATGTCTTTCTGTCAGTCTGTCTCTGTCTCTGTCTCTCTGTCTCTGTCTCTCTGTCTCTCTGTCTCTCTGTCTCTCTCTCTCTCTCTCTCTCTCTCTCTCTCTCTCTCTCTCTCTCTCTCTCTTTCTCTCTCCCTCTCTCTCTCTCTCTATATATATATATCGCTTCACTCGGGAAATCATTAGAGGCTGAATGCTGGTTTTTATTTTTGGCAATGCTTCAATATGTGCAACTGCACTTCCCGTCTGGGCGTATAGTTTTCCCGTGAGGTTAGGCATGGGACTTACAGAATAGAAATTTTAGTTTTGAAGAATAAATGAAAATAAGTCCCTAGGCAATCCCCTCTCCATGATTTGACATGCCATGAATAATTCAAATCATAATCATGGATAGCGTTATCCTATTGCCGAAAAGCCAAAAGGAAACGAAATCTCTCTCACACACACACACACACACACACACACACACACACACACATCTCGTGTGTGGTTATATATTATAAAAAATATATGTTTGTATGTTAAATACAAATTTAACATTTAACATTTGTAAAATTTAACATTACAATATAAAACTCTATTGGTCGCCATTTTCTTTTGAAAATCATTTAACTCGATTTTTATATATTTCATATAAAACGTATGTTGTAGCATGGGAGTTTGCTAATGGATAAAATGGAGTTCGTATTTAGAGGGAGGTGAATTAAAAATGCCACTGCTCTTTATATGTGGAACAGGAAAATATTTTATAATCAATCTTGTTGCCAATTTAATTCTGTTCAATTGTACACATTTCTTGTTCGAGAGATTTGTATTTGTTAGTAATCAGCCTTCAGTCAACCTTAGCCCGTGACATTTGGGTTTTTACACAGACACGCCGAGTCACAAAACGTTCCATGCTCAGCTTAAATTTCAATTCCTTCTTACCTAGTCTTTTTATTGCTGGAGACCTAGAGACTGGTTTGCTGAATTTACATCATCAGAATGTCATTCCATCAGGTGAGAAGTCAGCTTGGCTTTCGCACCGTCTGCGGGACGGTCTTCATTCCTCACCTCTAAGGATGTATTGTAATGGCGAAAACTATGGGTTTTTAGATTTCAATGGAATTATCTGTTTTGATCCTCTCTGAGCCCATTTTGACAAGCTTCGGTGTGACCTGTGTAGGTATCTCAGACAACTCAAAAACCACTAGCATAGAATGTTTATATTTCATATTTAGAATTGTTGTACACGTAGTAATGCATCTCCTTATCCGAATTAAGGGGAGAGATGGAGAGTAAAAATATGCAGATTTCTACCTACGTATTAGATGTACAAATGGTTTGGACAGGCCATTTTTGTTTATAATTAAAACGTATATAAATTATGTTTTATGACATTTGTCGATCCAATGGAATGTAGATATCGTATATAACGTTTAATTTAAATTACTTTAATTGAAGAGTAGTGAAAACATTTTTTAAATTTTGTTTCAATAGGATTGCAAGAAAATATGTCGTGCCCACATCAGATATTATATTAGTGACGAATGGATTTTAGGGTAGTTTCGATCAATATTAAATAAAAATAAGGAAATCACTCGTTTGCAGCCCTGTTTCAGCAACATTGGTTGTTACCCCGGGGGCATGGGATATCTGTAAAATACTCTCAAAATTATGAATAATACCTGCTCCATTGGCAAAGTGGCCTTTATGTTTTCAAATAGAAGTGTTTTATTAATAAAAGTTGCTGAAATATTTAAGTTTGCGTATTTAACAGTTTATGTTAGAATCAAAAGGAAACAGGACATATTATTAGCTATTGATGGTCTTGATGGGAATAACTGCCTAGTTAGTTTAGGTTACTGATGGTCGAATTACTTTGAACAGTCTGTGTTTAAGCGATGTTTTTTATTTTGTGTGGGAAATTGACCATTTCTTACATTCTAGTCTATCAATGGCCATAAGAGTCGATAGCATAGAACATTTTTATTCGGGCGTCTCTCGAAAAGGAAGGTAGCAAAAACCCATATTCTTTTCGTAAAAAGGCTAAGCGTTCGTTAAACAACAAATCCGTAATGCATATTGCAGTTAATTGGTTTTGTAGCTCAATTGAATTAAAGTCAATTTATAATCCGGTCGACTGCCTCCCATTTAAAACCAATTATTCTTGTTGTCATTCTGAGGGGTGAAAAAAAACCTATTGACTCATTTGGCGATTTAGGGATAAAGCACTGCTAGTTGGGCAACATTAAAAAAAGAGTGTAGTACTCGATTTGTAAGCACCTTATAAGGATTTTGTTCATTGCTTAACAGTTTTGATATGAAACTTGGGACTACTAGGTAGCCTAAAATGTCTGTATAACTTCAGATTTTATAGCAGGTGCTTACTGATGTAGTACTGCTCAGTGAGTTGTAATAAATGTCCAGTTTACTTTGTACTTGGGGCTCTGGTTAGCCATGTGAGTTAAAGCGTTAACCTTAATGTCATATGGTAAACCTAGAGTGGCGAGTTCGATTCTCGCCTGGGCAAGGGAAATTATTTAGTGGCGAAATTCATTAAATAACATCCTGAGTCCCACCCTGGCTAGCAAAAGTTGATAACCTGTAGATAGCCCGTCCCAATTAGCCTTTGTTGCAAAAAGTGGACGTTAATAAATAATAATAATAATACTTTGTACTTATAAGTATAAATAAGTTTAATTGTAGATGTTATGTACACTGCTTTTGCAGACATTTGTACAGGATTTTCTTTTCGTTTACAATTTATTCATGACATGTCCAGTGTTGTCTGAATAATGAAATTATACAAAAGTTTCCGATGATTGAAAGATCTCTAACATTTTACCAGCTAGTTTCAGGAGCCACTCAAGAACGGAGCATTCGCCTAGAAGTTGTAGTAGTATTCTATTGGAGCAAGGGAAAATAAAGATTAAAAATACTAACCCACATGACTTAAGCGTCTTGAATGTTACTCAATCATTATGGGATGAAATAGTTCCTGATCAGCCCTTTTTGACCTTCAACAAATAAACTAGGTATTTTCACTTATATAAATATTGTTAGGGCGTGCGGTTAGCTTTTGTGTTAATAATAAGAAAGCATTAGACTGAAATAAAATTAATAAAAGAGATAATTTCCTCACCTTGATTATACCGAAGTATTTACTATTCTCTTGGAAAGATGAGGGTGAAATAATACAAGCTACTATTTGAGTTCTCCAAAGAATCAAAATATATTAAATAAGTAATAGCATATAAATAAACTTTATAATAATGAATCTGCTGAGAGGTTATAACAGAATGAGATTAATTTGATACAATTTAAACCTGAAAAGAATACTAATTTAGGGACTAACCTTAAATCTAATGAAACAAACATTAACACTTATTGATAAAGATGTGATGAAAACAAAGAAACTTTAACTTTATGAAATATGACTGTACAACATAGACAGAACACAATGGTTACCCTTTGTTGGGTTTGTAAACTTTAGCGGCAAGCCAACAATATTTATATGTATACATATATACTAAATAATGATTGAAATGTCCTATATCATGAGTATTCATTTGATTGTTTACGTCGATAATGGTAGCATTATAATAAAGAGCATGAGGCGGGTTTTCTTTCCGGTGTTATTTGTGTTCCACAGTAGATTCCTTCTTCTAGCTTGTGCCAAATAACCGCGGAGATCTCTATCTTTGATGCGGGGATCCTTTCTGAATACAAGAGCTGCGGGAGCAGAACAGTGTTCACCTTTTTGCGGAGTAGAATCTAAGCATGTGCTACACATGGGACAATAGAATCAACAATGGCTACTCAGCCATAAAGCGAGCGCTGCATCCTGTACGCTAGCGCTGCAGTTTCCGCTCTTGGATCTCTTGATGTACGGTCAGTTAGTGAACTAAGTAAGCGCGGGAAAGACGTCTGAACAAATATGATTTGTGTTTTAAAATCCTTGAAGGTGGGGAAATGAATTTCAATAGAGCGAATGAAATTTTCTCTCTCTCTCAATAAATATCTTATTTTAAAAATAAATTCGTTCCTTATTGAGACATTCTCAGATAGCGAACAGAACAAGGTGAGTGTTTGTGATTCTTTGTTGTCGATCTTAAAATATTTATGTTGAGTTAAATTTTTATTAAAGCTCCGTTTAAAAAAAAATCCCTTTTAACACGGTTTAAACTTTTTTCTTTATATTGTTCGACATTTTTGGTATTCTCAGGGTCTTATGTGGAGCATTAATAGAGGCGAAATAAATTTTAACTGTAATCCATAGATGTGCAACTCAGCTTTAGGGAGGCTACTTCTTAAGACTTAAGGTTAAGATGTAGATTGTCTAGAAGAGGGAGGTATCTTATGGAATGGGGATGAAATTAATTTTAGCTGTCTTTTGTTCCTGATGAGAGAGCATTTGTATGAGAAACATGTAGAGAAATTTAAATGAATGAGTTAAAACTGGGTTAAGTGTTGAATTTATTTGAACTTCAGCCTTCAGAACTTGTTTAAAAGTGATTACTTGTTGGTTGACGTAATATTAAAAGACTTCAATAGATCTTGTTTTGTAAAATTAAATTAAATGTCACGATAGTAATATATGTTCAATGGGAGCTAATGATCTTTGTGACTATCAGATTATTGGAATTACCAGCTTCCATTTACTTCGATTGGGGATGTGCCGCTAAGGTCTCACTTTGTTGAGTAAATTTACTCCAATTAATCACCGTGAAAGCGAAATCCAGTTAATTTCAAAGTATCTACTTCTCAAACACATTCAATTGTTCGTAATTTCAATAAAATTAATCTGTAATATTGCAAACCGAAAGTTCGTACATCCATTCATCTTTTTCACTTAATACTTATGAATATTTTCAAAAGCCTTAAATATACCACAATTTATATAAACAAAGAGTTATCTTATAAATATATATATATATATATATATATATATATATATATATATATTAATTCTCTTCTGTTTAGTTCAAATATTTACACATTATTACAGTGCTAGATCTGACTCATATAATTTCCATATGATGTTGAATGGGTAATACATCACCAAATCCAGCCAACGTTATCATAATGAAGGCGTTTAAGGCTTTGGAGTGCACAGAAAGTGTAGTTTATTTATTTTTGCGAAATGTATTTATTTATTCCTTACATATGCTACAATGAAGAGTTTATGAATTATGCGGAACAAAAGTACTTATTGTATACAGAAATCCGTATAAAAATATAAACATAACAGTAATATATCACGTTAAACTTGTGTACTAGGTTGAATTCGAGAATCGCACACTCCCCGGGCATCAAGTTTGGGCTTTTATCAACTCAGTAGCTATCTACTCAGTACCGAGAAAGGATTAAGAAGCTACTCGAATAAAGGACTTTGGTCATTATTATCAGGAATAAGGCAGGGAGCATCCACTGCACGGAACGACTTCCCACGCAAGACGTGTGGTCTAGGGGGCCTACACAGTTCGTTACCTGTTGAGACTATGAATTCAGTTGTCGTTTAGCCCAGTCGATAGTATTTCATATTTATCTTTTAGCAAGTTTCCCTTAACACTGACGACACGTTGTCGGTTTTGTGAGTGTTCCCGGGGGTGGGCCTCGACACATTGTCGTCAGGTCATAATAAATGGTAAATGGGTGGGGATTGCTCCAGCCTTTCCCAAACCATTCCGTATTTGACTTTAGCACAGTGAAAGAGGTCCTTGAGAGAATTGCTTCTTCGCCGGAAGATTCCCTGTTGTTTTTTTTAATTGTTTTCGACTATTTTACAAAAATGTAAGTTTGAATGATTATTTTTTTTAAAGTTATCGTTAATAATAATTGCTAATGATAAATATCTATTTAAAAAGTAGTAGATAAATGAATTAAAACAAGCCTATTTTGTTAGAAAATGTTTTATATTTTATGAAATGTAAATTAAAAATCAATTATAAATTACTGAATAATTATTCATCAATCAGTGATTGTGAACAATGTCTTTATTGTTTAATTTTACGGTTTTCTAAGTAAAAATATAAAAACTAAAAACGTGAATTACATTATTAGACTACGGCTAGGGAGAATGGTGCTTTCCCGGTGCGGTTTTTTTCGCGGAAAACAATTAAAAGATGTATTATATATATATATATATATATATATATATATATATATATTAAATATTTCACTTAACCAATCTTATTAAACTCTACAATTTTTATTTTTTGCATTTTTGGGATCTCAAATATTAAGTGATTTATTGGTCCATTCATGTATTTAGCGTTCGTTAAACCCTAAAGATAAAGGGTACTTTTCAGACGTACAAAAGAGTATTTTTAATCATGATTATTATGTACATAAAATAGTTGCATAATTTTGATTTTGGCAGCTTTTAGAGAAAGAAGCTTTTATTCATACGTGGTCCGGTAAAACAGAATACTTCCCATGATTAAGAATTATATGGTCCATGATAATTTAAAAAAAATATACATAACCAAGAGACGAGAAATATAAAACATTCCGTATAGTGAAGCCTTACATATGCATAAATTATGTACATATCCTGAGCAGCGCTGGGTACCTAAAAGTATTATATATACATTCTTCTTTATATAAAATAAAATATTTTTTGAGAAAATTAAGTTATACAGCATAAAAGTAAGATATATTTATAACTAAATTATATCAAAAATAGAAAAAAAGAATTATTATAAAGGAACATATTTATAAAAAAAAATGTCTTCTAGGCGTAGTTATATTTTTTAATCTTGTTATGGTTTTACAAAATTAATTTTTATATATTTTCAGTTACGATAAACCCATTAAGAAAGAGAACGCCTAGGGGAATATATTGATATAAAGGATTTTATGAACGTTCATTGCTTTTACCCACCATGGCTCAACCTAGAGAGTGTATATATATATATATATATATATATATATATATATATATATATATATATACTAGCTCAGATACCCGGCTTCGCTCGGGAATTCATTAGAGGTTTAATGATGATGGTATTTTTTTTTTGGCAAGTCTTTACTTTCCACAATATTTTAACATTTCCCGATGTATATGTTGCTGTGGATTTGTTAATAATAAAATGATTTCTAATTTAAGGCTTCACTGTCCACAATATTTTTATATTTCCCGTCTCCTGTGCATGTAGTTTTTTTTTTTTACTATATAATTCATAATCATACATAGTATTCTGTCCGCCTATAGCCTACAGTCTAAGTTGGGTTAGTAGTAATATATATACCAAATTTCATAAAATTCGGTTCAGCCGCTTATGCGTGAAAAGGTAACAAACAAATAAAGAAACAAACATACACGAAAGAAACAAAATGCAGTTATGGTGCCTATGACATGTGAAACGAAAAAGTATCGTGAAATTTTGAGAAAAAATCAATGTACCGAGAGAGGTTACAATTTTATATATATATCCACACGCAAATTAAATTTCTGAAGCTCCTAGATTGTTCAATATTAAGGTCAAAAGAAGACGATCTAGAGGCAGAATGGAGAAAAAGTTATAAAAGGATGAGTAAGAGCATAGGAACTCGGTACCCGGTGACACAATGCATTTCAATTCGAGTGGTGCATTTCACCCGTCAAGAGAACAAGAGTATCGGGAACGGGTAATTTCATTGCTTTCTCTTTCATAGCCTTTTGTCAGATAAATGTCTGTTAGCGCCACCTTTACCTGACCCCTGCCCCTGTGTCATCTGCTTTCAGTTTTCCTTTCAATGCATTGTTAGCGGGTTTCCCTTAAGGAAAATCAGCTATTGAGGTTGACCTCTTGACGCGATTTCCCAAACATTTTTCAAATGTCCATTTATCCTGCCCAAATTACGAAAATGAGGTTCGTCCTGTTAATCCCCTAGCGATTGAAATTGTTGTTTGAAGGCTAGAAAATTCCACATTTAAACGTGTTATGAATAACTAAAGATCTAGTTCGTTAATTGCAAAAACCAGGGCCGTGAGGGTGGTTTGAGTGGGGATTTCGAAAAATTGAAATATCTCCGCTATTATACGTCGGATCGAAATATTTTATAAGACCAACCTTATTGATCATTTTATTGCTTATAAATGTTGTTAGGTATATTTTTTCTCTGTCTGGAATATTAACTGAGATATTTCTTTAGTTTTCAGTAAACCCTATCCTGCGCATGCCATATTAATTAATTAACTGCTATATCATCAAACACTTTATTCCATGCTTAAATACCAAATATTCTTTTCAACAGATCTTTACGATAGGAGATATATGCAAATACCATGTATTATGACGTAATCTATTCATATTTTAGGTTCTTAACACGATAATGCTTATTTGATCTATACCGTATTCGATATTTAAGCGTTTCTCTCAACAGTAAATATTATAGTGTTTAATATCTGAAATCGGACATGGAATAGGGGGATATAGAGAAAGGGGAATTTGAAAATTCAAAATATATTCATTATTATGAGTCGGATCGAAAAATATTATAGGACGAATCCTGTTAAACTATTGATGGTCTGCAATTCTAGTTTTATGCATTTTTTCGTAACTCAAATATTAAGTAAGTTATTCGTACTTATTTTCAGCCTTCAGAAAAACCTGAGATGAGATCAGTTGTGTCATGCCAGCAGGTGGGAAATCTGCTTAGTTTACGCAGCCTCTTCGTGACGGACTTTTATTTTTATTCACTGAGTGGAAATAGCTATAAAATGAGCTCTAAAGAAGTGTGTTAGCAGGTTTCCCTTAAGGGAATACTCATGACGCGCTATTCGAAAAATTTCTTCAAATGCCCATCGATCCTATCCAGGATAGGAAGAAAAGGTCCGTTCAAAATAATATATATATATATATATATATATATATATATATATTTGTCTATTAACTCTCTAGCGGTCGCAATTTTTGTGTGACCGTTACCAAACTTGATATTTGATTGTTTTATGTTAAAAGGAAGATAAAGTTCGTTAATGGCTGAAATCGGACCAATGGGAGGGGGGGGGGGAGGTTAGAGGTGGGATTTTCGTCATCTCTGTAGGATCGATGGAAAAATTTCGAAAATCTCGTCATGAGTACGACCTCAAAAGCTGATATCCCTTAAAGGAAATCTGCTAATAAAGCCATAGAGGTGGTAGTTAAGCCACGAAACATGTAGGGCAATTTGAATAAAGTTTAAGTGCAAGGAAATGTTTTTTTTATTGGATTCCCTATGAGAGACATGTAAAGGGTGCCAAAAATATATATATCTACATTCGAATCATTTACTATTGTATTGCCCCGCTTTTACATCACCCAGTGTAAAATTCCTTGACAAATATATAGTGCCTCAAAGAGAATACCTATCATT